>VXAK01016649.1:60748-104299 GCA_013399435.1 Arenaria interpres
CCATTTCCCCTTGTCCTATCTCCTGTGACTTGGGAGACGAGACTGACCCCCGCTTCTCTACACCCTCCTTTCAGGTAGTTATAGAGCACCCTGGAGATATTCAAAACTCAGCTGAGCAACCTGATCTATTGGGTCTTATTGCAAGCGTATGGCTGGACCAGAGAACCTCCAAAAATTCCCTTCCAGCCTAGATCCTTCTGTGATTCAACAAAGCTAGGGCAGCTTCTCAAAAGGTGGTCTGCACTCTCCCTGACACAGGCACCTGTGGTAATGAAGATCCTGTTAAGTGCCAGTTTAATATGATACATCCTTTGTAGCAATCTGAACTGTGACATCCTCAGAGATGTTTTCTGTCATCTGATAGAATAATTTCACATCATTAACTCTTCCCTTTTGCGATTACTGGATCTACTTCTAAAAATATTAAATATTCCTTTATAAATGTGAGGCAGATCCTAGTAGATATGGTTTTCTGTTGACACTTTAGGGGGCTCTGGGGAGTTGCTTTGGAGTTTTGTGGGTTTTTTTTAAAGAACGTATTTCTTTTCCTCCATTTGGGTCCATATCTGTTTGAAACAAGTCAATCTTCAAAGCACAGCAGTCCAAATTGTATTTCCAGCTACTGCCTGCAATGCAAAGGATTACATTGCACTTAACCTAGGTAATTAAGAAGCCCAGCTTTCTGGAGGATAAGAATTAGTCTTAGGGATCAGGTTCACCTACAGCGAATCTCCCTCCTATTCTAGATGCATTATCCAATTAGTTTTTCAGCCATTAACCACAGGTGCAAAGAAAGAAAACCCTCTGAAATCGCTAAAAAATTGTGGTTTTTTCAATGTTCCTTACTTTTAAAAGCATTTATTCAGTAGATGATGTCTCTACAGTTGATACATCAGTCTTCATGGACTTAAATTATGAACTTGAGTCCCTTCAACATGAGGTAAAATACAGTTGAGAAACATTATTGCTTTGCCAAGAGTCACCTACATCATGCAAATAGCAGGTGCATTTATGAAGTTGAAGACCAAAGCTCACGGTAGCAGTAACAGTTCAGAGAATAGGGATTGAGGCACAAAGACCTGCTTAGAGCATTGGGAGGGACCTCAGACCGGACAGACCTTACTGAGGCTGGATCCTCAGCACCATACTGAGACTTTGTTCAGTCTCCTGAGTTATGAGATTTGCTCTCTGCTTAGGAGGAAACATCAGGACAGTTGAACATAAGTACAACGTAATAAAACAAGACCATGGATGACGCACAGAGCATCTATTATGTTCCCTTGGTGAGCAGAAAGAGAAAGGGACATGGTGGTGCCTGTTTGTTACTCCTTCCCCTATATGTCCTGTTGTCATCAACCAGTTCCCTGAGTTCCTCAATACAATTGTTCTGTGACAGGTCCCCTGGGATGCTGCTAATCATAGTCCACTGTGAAATTATAGTCTTTTTCCACTGAAGGGAGCAGAGAAGTCCTAACACAGAGGATTGGTTTCCTTTTGCTAAAGAAACGTAGGATTTGTCTGTCCTAAAATGTAACCAAAGGCTTAAGAAACCAGAGGCAGAGACTCCAGTTCTGCCACATCCAGTTCAACACCAGGCTGTGGTCTGTCCAAGTCCCCGCTGTGTCACCTGGCTTGGTGACACAGCCCTGATCACTCCAGCTTCTGCAACAGGCTCCGACAGCAACAGTCGCATCGGGGTGTTTCAGATTGCACACAGTTCAGCTCCACCAACAGTTGAGAAATTTGGGAGAACGTTTTTGTTTCAGAGAGTATTTCTAGCCAGGCATTTCCTAAGATTATTGCTGTTTTAAAGACCCAGGCTGTGATTCTGTGATTTTAGGTAACCTGCACTGATCTTTACTCACATTTATGGCAATACTGGGGAGAATAACTTTGCATTTCCTTTTGAGGGGAGCTTCACGTTTTATGTCCAAGCTGATCTGCAAGTTCGTGCCAGGAAACAGATGTGCTATTTATCACGTCGGATGGAGGTGACAGCATGGCAAAATTGAAGCATCTTGCCAAGAAACCTAGAATTGACACAACTGACTACATGAAAGGAACAAGATCACAAGAACATATATGTATCACATGGATTAAGTATGGGTTGAATAGGGTGTTAGCAACCCTTTCCCTTTCTCATGATGACTCTCTGGTATGTGTGTCCCTTGGTTGTGTGATCACAGCCACACAAGGTGGCTCTTCCACCTCTCATCTCTCATTCCAGGGCTGTTTCCATCTCCAAGGAGGGGGTAAAAGCTCAGGCACAGAAGAAGTTTTATAGAGAACCAATTGAGATTTCCTAGGCTGGTTCACCCATATGCACCCACTCCCCTTAACAACCCAAACGTTGCTTCCTTGTCTTCCAGTCTGTAAAGGGGAATGAAGAAAGAGGCTGAGCAAAGCTGAATAAGTGAGTTTCCAGGAAAGCAACACAGGTGTCTGGAGAGAGCAGCTGAAAAACTAGGAACATGCACAAAAACCCCTGAGGCAGGTCATGCCTGAAAAGTGATACCCAGGAGCCCATTACTGAGAGATGACCCAAGAAAGTCACCAGAAGCTTTGAAGATGCTTCAGTCCGCAACCAGATCTGGACTTGGGAGCTAAAGGCTGTATCTGAACAGAAGAAACTCATTGTAGATTCCAGAAACTGAAAGCGTTAGAAGCTTTTTTTCCACCATTTCCATGAACCTCCACTCTGAACCTTCTTCCTCAGGACAGTGCCCAACTAACTCTGCAAACACACAAGCGCTTCATGGCACGCATCTCCCGAGTTAAATGTTTGCATGTGCAACAAAACACACACTTGCATCCTAGTGTTCTCATCCACCATAAGGCACAAGCTGATTTCCTTTGTGCCACAATCATTTCCTAATTTTACATTTCTCAATTTTACGTTTCCCACAAAATATTTCCTTGAGATTATTAGTCCTCTGATATGTGATGTTTGCAGTTATCTCAATATGATTCTCCTTTTTCTGACAATTTCTAAGAATTCTAGGCCTCTTTATACCATTTCTCTTTCCTTTCTCATGCCTGCAGTTCCTTCCAAACTATTACCAATTTTTCTTTTTGTTAATGTGTTTTTTGTACTCTTAAAAAATTATTTTAAAATATATTAACCCAAATCACATATCTCTACCTTTCAACAGGTATACTCTTTCTCTCTCACTTTTTCAATGTTTATTACTGAATCTGTGGACAGCTTTTATTCACCCAACGATGTGTCTTCCAAAACTCTTTGAAATAATTTTCCAAGCCAAATTAGACACTGTATAAAATTTGACAAGCAGTAGAAGCGGTCAAATTTTTCTGGCATCATGTATTTATATGGCCTTTTCTCTGCAATCCTTGTGCGATACAGCTGTGCAGTTATTTCTGCCTTAACATTGCTCCATTGTATTAGAAGACACAATGTCTCACCTGGAATGAGTCTCTCCTTTTGACTTTAAGTAGTAGGGAAAAATTTTAGGGATATTATCCCAGCCCTTCCCCCTTTATTCATCCCAGTTAGCATCATTTGCCTTTGGGAAGTGATACAGTTGGTTTCTCTTTTCATTCTCTAATGTCCAACAAGATCAGCAAAGCTGATCTGTGTGTTTTGCAATTTTTTTTCAAAGATTCCTTCACTTGTTCTTTATCAATTAGATTTTTTATAGTGACTTCCTTCCTCACTTTAAATCCTGTCCAAACTACTCTCCTGTAGTTTTCTTCTTTAGGAGGGATTTTTTTTTTTTTTTTTTTAAAAAGGTGTTCAATAACTCAGCCAGTTTTGAATCATTGTCCTCCTTTTTCATTTATTAATGATCCTGCTTTTTCCGCTACTTTTGCTCTACCCCCAAGATTTACATCCTTCCAATTTTACTTATTCTTGATTTTCATTCATGTCAGCAGAACTTTGACCTCTCATCAAGGGTAGCATTGCTAATACTGGTAGCCTGGCCAAGGTCTAAATTTGGCGATTTCTGCAATTTTTGCTTGTC
Source organism: Arenaria interpres (assembly GCA_013399435.1). Taxonomy (NCBI): domain Eukaryota; kingdom Metazoa; phylum Chordata; class Aves; order Charadriiformes; family Scolopacidae; genus Arenaria; species Arenaria interpres. Next base: position 64,732 of record VXAK01016649.1, read on the forward strand.
TAGACTTTTAACACAATAAACTGTTCTTTTTTTTCCCCCATCTATTGGGCCTCAGCACCAGTTTCTCAGATCAGATGAGCCAGCAGGACTCACTGGAGCTCACGAGATCTCTTGGGATTAGTGCTTGCTGAACACCTGCTCCTTTCTGGGCACTGGGCAGGAGCAGAAGGGACAATGCTTTCTCCCCAGTGCCAGCTGCATGACAATGGTGGGTATTTCCTACATGCACTCTCCTTCCCAGATGTGTTGGGATCATTCTGGAAGAACAAAGTGTTGTGGTGATGTAATAAGACCAGGTGGCTCCACAACTGCTCAACCCCAAACAGGGTCAGAGAGATCATGTGCAACCAAGGAGCAGGGACAAGGATCCACCAATGCTTGGGCACCGTGGGACACAGATATCCCAGCCAGGCAGGATACTTTGGTCTGGATGTGGATACCTGCAATGTCTCTACATGAGACAGTCACTGCAGGCTTCCTTCAGAGTCACCAGAAAGATATGGTGTCTTTTAGGCTGTGTTCATCTCATCCTGAACTAGATGTCTCAGCAAACTCTATCTTAAAACTATTGTTTCTCTCCCCTATCTGGAAAAGAAGCTCAAGGTGATGAATGCAGATGGTGACAACAAGGATGTTTCATCAGATACATATGATTCCTCTTGTCCTGTCTCTGACTAACAAAGAAGGGGGAAGAAGGGGTTTCTCTTTGGCTGACACTGACCCTTCAAAAAAACATTTTTTAAAATTTTTTTTTTTTTTAATTGGATGGAAAAGAATTAACAGAAATGAATACTTAAAACACTGAGGAGATGAAGGAGGGAGAAAAATAAATATAAAAAATAAAGGACCACATTTTCTCCTGGTCTGACCCTTTAAATAGAATTTCTTTGATATTTTTGAGAAATAAGAAGGTGAAAAAGCCATTTTAAGTTAAACGAAGAATTTTGCTTCACCTATTTTTCCTTTTAGTCTCTCAAAGCAGCTGAAAGAGTGTTTGTAAAAAATAAAACTAAGAAAAATAGAAATTTCATACTGAAAACTTCACAAACAGAATGGTTTGGGTCCTTTAAAGGACTCCACATTTGCACTTGACATTAAAAAAAAAAAAAAAGCAGCTAAAAAAGCTACCTCTTTTCCGTCCTGTACTGGAGCTGCAGGAGAGATCCAGTCTGCTTTTTGAGAGACTGGCCATCTTCTGCTGCCTTGCCTCCACATGTTCCCTGAATGCCCTGGTACTTCTTCCTCATCATGAGGGGAGACCTTATCACTCTCTACAACTACTTGAAAGGACACTGTAGAGAGGTTGGTGCTGGTCTCTTCTCACAGGTAATTAGTGACAGAACGAGAGGGAATGGCTTCAAGCTCCAACAGGGTAGGTTTAGATTGAACATCAGGAAAGAATTTTTCACTGAAAGAGTGATAGGGCATTGGAACAGGCTGCCCAGGGAGGTGGTGGAGTCACCATCCCTGGCTGTGTTTAAGGGCCGTTTAGATGCAGTGTTAAGGGACATGGTGTAGGGGATGACTTTGTAGAGTAGGGTAGTTGGTTGGACTCGATGATCCCAAGGGTCTCTTCCAACCTAGACAATTCTATGATTCTATGATTCATCCTCATTCTCTCTCCTGTTGACGTTGTACTGTCTGTGATGTCAGCTGGTGACATCATCCTCCACATTCACAGTAGCAGGTCTAACTCTCCACTGCGGGGTCTCTCCTACTCTTCCCCTTAGCTCTTTCCCAGATGTGGGGCTGCCGACTCTTTTTATCGCAGTTAAAAGAACACCTCCTTATCTTTCACCACAAGCTCTTCCCTCCTTGCTGAGAATAACCCGCACTCGTATGACACTCAAACTCACAATCTCTGTGTCGTGTTCAACACCTACATCTCCTTCACACCAAACACTCGTATCTGGATTCTTGCCAGATCCTGCAGATTCTTGGCTGTAATCTCTCCAAAATCTCCTGCCATCCCTTCCTGATAAAACACCTGTCTCTTCCTGAGTCAGCTTATCTCAACCTTTATAAACTTTACCAGCTTTCACAATATTATGCAAGGTCTATTCAAAATCCTGCCTATAAAATACTTTGCTTCTGCAACCTGGTGGTTTCCCTCTATTTTTCCGTGTTTTTACATTTGCCCTTACCACCCTCATGAGCTCTGAAGATCTTCACCTTCTCCTTTCTTGCTCCTGCCTCGCCTGAAGATTTCCAGGGTTGGCCAATTCAGCTCACACCTTGCAATCCTCAGAGCAGAAAGTGTTCGGATACTATGGTAATATGTTGACATGGGAAAGTAAGGAGAGATGTAGTCCTCCTTGCTGCTGTGAGCCTCCCTTCCCTGGCCTAGATAGATACCCATCCTAAAAACACAGATCTTCTAAAACATGTAGGAGTTAGTGCAAAGCTTATACAACGCCACGGTTATCACTCAGCTCTTCATCACCACCATTTCCCAGCCTATGTCTGATCCTGACCTGGATTCAGATGTGAACAGTGTCCCATTTGTCCTGTCTCTCACTCAAAGGCAGATGTGATAAGAAATTGTGAGATTATTTATTAAGAGGCTTTGCGTGCCTTTGAGGAAGCTTAAAGTGATAGCGTGTTGAAGTGGGTATGAGAATCCCCAAGAAAGAGGGAATAGGTCTGGAAAAGTACTGAAAAACATACCTAGGATTATTTGTGCTAATTTTTTCCATGGATTGGCCAAGTGCCATGTTTTTCCGGCTTCAGTGTTCACTTTGCCTGAACTTTAATGGCAAGGGCATCTGCCAAATGTGCTTATGGGCTTGCTGAGGTGTTTGTGGAGGGCAAGTCAGAACTACCTCCCTGAAAGACCTCATGGCCAGATCTCAGTGACACAAGATTTTCTTGACTGCACAAGCCAACGATGACACCAAGTGACTAAGCCCAGTCAACTAATGTAGAAAGAATGCAAATATTAAGAAACCAAGCCACTGAGCAAATGAAACCTGCGAGCAGTTTGTGTGGGATAGCTCCAAATAAACTTTGATGCTGCAGTAAATGTTCCCTCAACTAGAACCAAAAAAAAAAAAAAATCCACCAAATGTGTAACTTATTGAACCAACCATAGTGGCTGTCCATTACATCTTGTGTTTAGGATATCTCTCATTATTACACAGATGCAGCTTTAGTACCAAAATTTACTCTAAATGTGCTTCTTCCTGGTAATTCTAGACCAAACATTCCAAATTTACAACTCCGGAGGTTATTTTTATTACCTGCTAGAACCTTTCTTGCTTTCTGGACTCTGAAAGGCAGGCTCTGCTCTTCTGTCACTCCCAGTGCTACCCAACGCAACCCAGCACAACAGCTGGAAGTTAAATGGCACTTGTACAAATCATAGGCTCATAGAATGGTTTGGGTTGGAAGGGACCTTCAAGATCAGCTAGCTCCAACCCCCTACCATGGGCAGGAACACCTCCCACCAGACCAGGTTGCTCAAAGCCCCATCCAGCCTGGGGATTATGTCTCCATAAGGCAGTAAAGAATCCGTTTCTCACTCGCACAGCTTTACTGACTGTACCAGACTCACAAAGTCTAAAAAACACACACTTATTTAAGGAGCAGAACTGGCACAACATGGCCCTGGGACATGCATCAGATCCGTTGAGTAAGCAAATATCATTTCTACAGATTTATTGCTCCTTTGGAATCCAGCAGTGCTCCAAGGCTGCTGCTGAGATGGCTGATGGTAAAAGCATGTGTTAGGACATTCACACCGCCAGCCAGCACGGGCCCAGGCTTGCTGTCAGGAGCAGGCATGCCCACCACCACCACGCTGTGATCAGGCTTGCATGCACAAAGAGGTCACCTCTGCTCTCCAGGTGCCATAATATGAGCCAACATCTCTTTAGAGGGCAGCATCGAGGTGGTCCTGCATGTGCCGTCACCATATATCCAAGCCTGGCTCCTTCCAAGCATGTTGCTGATGCTAAGACCCAGCTGAAGCCCAGCCCATAGCACAGAGGGTGGGTAGAAAGCAAGCAGCTTGGGGAGCTTTCTCTTTATCTCAGAGTTGTATAGACACAAACCTAAGTCATAGTCACAGTTCCCAGAGCATTAAACAGAAAAGGCAGAGAAAGGCTAAGCGGGAAACTGAGTTACTGACAGACTTAACGACTTGTCTAGGACCACTTACATGGCCGTTGGGACAGCACTGGGGACACAGCCTTTGTCTCCTTGGTCCAACTCCTTGGTCTGCTTAAAGCAAAGAGAAAGGGACAAAACCAATTTCCTACAGAAGTGCAATGTTTCTGGGTGTGCTCTGAAACAAGAAGGATTTGCATTGCCATCTCAGTAGCCCACTTCTCCTGCTAAGTAAATGCAGAACTCTTCTCACATAATCCAGGGCACCAACGGCAGTGGGTACACCTAAGGAAGTACAGCAACAAACAGCTTCCATGCCCTGCAGGAGGAAGACGACTCAGGGTAACGTCCCACAGCCACAAGCCTGCAGGATGCCGACAATTTTGAGAGGTTTTGGGGAAAAGTAACAAAATGATTGAGGGGTTGGTTAGATTGGAGGAGAAGAAAAAAAAAATATTGAAAGCACTAAATATACGTTGTTTGGCCAACTAACACCCGAGGGAAAATAAAAGAGCTGGCAGGCAGGAGAGAGCTGAGAGCCAAGGAAGAAGTAGGATCTCCATTGCTAAGAGCTGTCAGTCCTTGTAAGTGAACAATGAAGAACGACTGTGTGCTGCAAGCCAGGAGATAAGTTAGGCTGAGGGGAAGCTGATGATATTTCTTGCCCTAGCTGCACCTGGGTCTTGATTCTTCTCCTGTGTTTTTCATTCTCTATGTGGTCGAAATGTTAAGGTGCTAATTCTTCCCAGGCGTGCAGCGGAACCGCTTAATGTAGAGCAAGAGGGTATAAATAGATGTGATGGGATAAAACTGAGAAAAGGGCAAGTGAGGTCATTTAGATTGGAATAATCTTCAAACGAAGTGATGGAAGCTGCTTCTCACAGGTTATTTAAAACTAGATGGGGGGAGGAGGGGGGGAAAAGATTGTTTTCTTTTTTTAAAGAACAGCAGACTTTAAGGAAAAAAAGCCAACGTTGCACTATGAAAGCAATAGATGAAGAGAACCATTGTTTCTCTCCCCAAACTTATTTTTTAATATGTTAAAACCACCTAAGTGTATAAGCAACATTTTATAATTGAATGTGCAGTTTGTCCCTCTTTTACATTAATGGGCACAGATTAATAAGAACAACAGTTGATAACAATAAAGCTCACCTATTGGCCAATGATTCATGTTTCTCCAAGGCACAATAAGAAGACGGCCACGATCATAAGGAAATAAATTAAAGAGATGAGCGAAAAATATCCTATTAAAGCTCCAAAGGAGAGACAAGGGAGATCCCAAAAACAAGCAAGAGATTAACACATTATCTTGTGCCCTCAGTTACCATAAGGTGCAATTTGGGTGAGCAGAAGATGTAGAAGATAAATACCAAACAATTGTCATCACAACAATTCATAGTGATTATAGACAGGCCAAGAACCTACTGTAGTTTCAGATGTTCAAAAGCAAATACAAATCTTGGTCCCAGTCCTACAAGAAAAGTCACAGAGAATTGTGGCCACCAGGCAATATTGATAGAATCACAGAATAGTTTGGGTTGAAAGGTCACCTAGTCCAACCCCCCTGCCATGAGCAGGGACATCTTCAACTAGATCAGGTTGCTCTGAGCCCTGTCCAACCTGACCTGGAAAGTTTCCAGGGATGGGACATCAACTACCTCTCTGGGCAACCGGGACCTGGGTCTCACTACCCTCAGCGTAAAAAAATGTCATCTGTACATCTAGTCTAAATATTCATTTTTTTGGTTTAAAGCCATTGTTCCTTGTTGTATCACACCAGGGTCTACTAAAAAGTTTGCCCCCATCTCTCCTGTAGGCCCCTATTTAGTACTGATAGGCCACAATAAGGCCTCCCCAGGGCCTTCTCCAGGCTGACCCCCCCAACTCTCTCCGCCCCCCCCTCCCAGCAGAGGGGCTCCAGCCCTCCCAGCATCTCCGGGGCCTCCTCTGGCCCCGCTCCAACAGCTCCATGTCTCTCCTGTGCTGAGGCCCCAGAGCTGGAGGCAGCACTGGGGGGGGGTCTCCCCAGAGCGGAGCAGAGGGGCAGAATCCCCCCCCTGGCCCTGCTGGCCACGCTGCTGGGGATGCAGCCCAGGATGCTATTTTTCTGTAACAGTCAGATGAAATCAGGTGGGTTTTGAGCAAGAGGCAACTGAGTATTGTCAGAGTCCTCTCCTCAAAGGCTCAATAAGCTGCTGACCTGTGGCCTCCTGGTAAATTTATATCACTACTCTTCCTCCCTTCTGTGTTAATTCAGCCCTTACAAATACGTAGTGCCTGACATTATGAGTTTTCTAACACCATGTATAAAAACTGGAAATGAAAGGCCACTGCAATGGGATGAAATTCAGTGCCCTGTACTATTCAAGGGGTCAAATTTGATGATCTAAATGACCCTCCTGTCATCAACTATATGAACCTTCTTCACTCCAAGAAATGAATTCATTTTTTTAATACTAATTCACTGAAGAGCAGTCAAGGGTTAACGACCCGAGGCTTGTATTAACAAAAAAACACAAGACCCCCCCCGCTTCTAGATTGTACTTAGAGAGACCAAGGGGTTGCCAACAAAAGAAGAAAGGAAAAAGAAAAAAAAAATGTCTTATGGGCTATTCAGATCTCACAGAGGAAAATCAGAGCAGAAATTCTGGTTTGGACCCCAGTTGGGATTGTGGTGAAAGTCACAATCTTCCTCACCAGGGACCAGTGTTGGAACAAGCCTGTGACCAGCCTGGCTCCTTGCCTGGGCAGCACAGCTTAAAACAGGCAGGACTCCCCTCCCTGTGCACAGGATCTCACATCTTCTTACGGGCTTGATCCACTCAATCTCCTGCTGTCCTGGAATAGCAGCTGAGACTTTAAGTGGCTGCAGCGTATTATATCAGGAAAACTGGAATCCAGCTCTGGTCAGGAAGGAGACCTGTTTGCTTGGGAAATACCTCAATGAGGATGGACCAAGAGCCCACTGCAAAACCTCCCAGGAAATAAACAAAAACAGCCTTTGGGAATTTTCCAGGGATAACATCTGCATTGCTCAACAGAGTAAAACACAGCCACCAGCAACTGCTTGATCACATCAAGCTCCTGATTAGCGGTAACATGGCAGTGCTGGGTTAACAGTCAGGCTGGCTCCCCAGTTCAAGAAGGACAGACAACTGCTGGAGATGGTAGAACCGAGGGCTACAAAGATGATGAGGGGCCTGGAGCATCTCTCTTATGAGGAAAGGCTGAGCGACTTGAGTCTTTTTAGTCTGGAGAAGAGAAGACTGAGGGGGGATCTGATCAACACCTACAAATACTTAAAGGGTGGGTGTCAGGAGGATGGGGCCGGTCTTTTTTCAGTGGTGCCCAGTGACAGGACAAGAGGAAATGGACACAAACTTTAATATAAGAAGTTCCACCTAAACATGAGGAGGAACTTCTTCATTTTGAGGGTGGCAGAACCCTGGAAGAGGCTGCCCAGAGAGGTGGTGGAGTCTCCTTCTCTGGAGACATTCAAACCTGGCCTGGACACGTTCCTGTGCAGCCTGCTCTGGGTGGACCTGCTTTGACAGGGGGGTTGGATTGGATGATCTCCAGAGGTTCCTTCCAACCCCGTATAATTCTGTGATCAGCAACCTTTCTCCATAAGTACAAGTCTTATTTATCATGGGCACCTACTTCTCCCATGTGAACATCAACCACATCTCACTTTTCTAGTAAGAATCATAGAATCATTTATGTTGGAAAAGACCCTTATGATCATCAAGTCCAGCTGTTAACCCAGCACTGCCATGTGCACCACTAAACCACGTCCCTCAGCACCACATCTACATACCTCCAGGGATGGCGACTCCACCACTTCCCTGGGCAGCCTGTTCCAATGTTTGATAACCCTTTCAGATGAAATTTTTCCTAATATCCAATCTAAACCTCCCCAGAACAGCTTGAGGCCATTTCCTCTTGTGCTATTGCCTGTTCCTTGGGAGAAGAGACACATCTCCCCCCTCTCCCCCCCCAGCTACACCCTCCTTTCAGGGAGCTATAGAGAGCAAGAAGGTCTCCCCTCAGCCTCCTTTTCTCCAAGCTGAACACCCCCAGCTCCCTCAGCCACTCCTCACAAGACTTGTGCTCCAGACCCCTCGTCAGCTTCATTGCTATTCAAAGATATAAGCTCTAACAAAGATGTAAGAAAAAATGACAACAGAGCTACTAAAAAGAAGCAATCAATACTAACATCAGACCTCATGCTGCTGCCTGCTCTCCATTGCTCTGGCATCTCCCTTGTTGCTCTTTTTTCCTGTACTGACTCACAAGTGTACAGAGGGACAGAGAGAGGCAGATTCAACTCACCACAGCGAAGGTAATCCAGGTACATAGCTTTCCTCAGGTCAATAATCCATCCCAGGCCAGGTCTCCCTTGAGCGCTCACGGCAGAGATCAAGAGCCAGGCAGAGAAATCCCCCAAGTTTACGTTTCTCAGCCCTACAAATGAAAGATGGAGCACTTCTGCTCCCTCGCTGCCTACACAGGGGGCCAGGCCCCCACCTCCCTTCCATAAAGCTTTACATCTCTTCCCTTCTTGCAGCTTTCCCCACCACCGTGCGCTCCCGTGCTCAACCACTTCTCCAGATAAAGAAACAAACGGGCTTTGCTGCCTGGGGTAGTGACTTGGAATGGGATTAAGATGAGCAGAAAGGAGCTTACAGCTGGGCACCATCTGCACTGATGATAATTAACTAATGAGGTTTTAAAGATGGTTTTTTCTTGCTTCTCATATAGGTCTGATGACTGAAAAATTTGCATCACTGTGTGCATCATGGTCTCTCCTGCTTGGCAAACCTGACCCAGTGCCTCCTTCTCCTCTGTACACACGTATTCAAATCACGAGCTTGAACGCAGGGGAAAAGCTGGCTCCTAGTGGCAAAGGATTTCTTCCCTTTTCTGATCCCAAACCCCATGTTTTAAGTCTTCAGCCTGTTACATGCAGTAAATAAATCAGATAAAATGATTGCAAAGGTCTCTCCCAGCCTGAAAAAAAACCTCTTAAATGGCAAAACCTCTCCCCAGAATCCAGGACAAAATTTCATACGTTCCATCAGAGGATTTTAAAGGGCACCTATAAATGATAAGGAATGACAAAAATCACAGCTCCAGAGAGCTGAGGGGAAATATTATTCCTCATTCACCAGTGGGAAGAGGCATCTTCAAATTCTGATATTTTATCCAGTCCGGCCAGGTGAAGACCCCAAATGTCCTGATGCTTAGCTCAATACCTTCACCCCAGATCATGCTTCCTTGCCAAAAGACTCTCATACTTTTCTTAAGTAAAAACCTTGTCTGACCTGCAAAGCTGGTGTGCTCTGCAGTCCCTGTTGATGACCATTCACCCAGAAACTTCCCAGCTTACGCTGAGGTTCCATTCTCTCTTCCTCCGCTGGGCTTCCTTTGGGTTGCACCAAGAGCATGTAGAGAAGATGGTGGCATGGCTGAGTGTCACCCCAACCTTGTACAGGGACACAGCATGGGTGGAAACTACCTGATCAAGTTTAGGTGTCTAGACTGTAGACCCTGAGTTGGAAGCCTGTGATCCCTGCTCAGTGTGTTCCTCGGGGCACAATTCCTCACATGCTAGAGCTGATGTCAAAAACAGGTGAGATGATTCACCCTCAAGAGTGCTTCATTCTCTCAAGGGAATAAATAAAGTCTGAGATGTTAGCTGCGATATCAACCTCTACCTCATAGACACCTAGAGTTACATGAGATGGGTGCCTGCTCTCAGCTGGTCCAGTCATACTGTGCACACAAGGATAAGCATTTTCCAAAAGCTTTCTATATCCTGGGTTGAAAGCAATTAGTCAACTTTGGTGTTGAATAACAACCAGCCAATAATTGCCGCTATTCCTTCGGTGGTGATTGGGAATCCTAATTGCGAATATGGCTTCTGTTACATTTTACCAACAAAAACTCTGGTGATGCCCATCTTTTCCTCCTAAGTGTGAAGTACTCTTTTAACAAACTCCAGTGCCTTCTCAGCCCACCTTTTCTGCAGATCAGCTTCAGCCCAGCAGTGTGAGAAACAGCAAATCTCAAAAAGAGGTTCAACGCTCCGTTACAACTGAGCCTAAATACGCTCTGTGGATGCCTGAAGGTTTGTGCTGAACTAAGAAACAGTACTGCCCCCCTTGGTAGCTGGTGTACCTTTTTTTTGGGGGGGGGAGGAAAAATTAGGGAATAAAACTGCAAATTTGGGAATTTCACCCAGGGAAAGACAGACATCTCTGGCCCTTCGCTCTAGAGTGAGCTGAACCATTTTCCAGGCTCTGTTGACCATGTCTCATCTAGGGGAAACATCATATGCAAAACACATACAGTATAAGCATAAAGAGCTCAACGTCTGCATTTATACAACGAATCCCATCCTTGTTCCTTGTGAGCTACAGACAAAAATAACTAGACTCAGCAACTACTACCTACTTTCAGGTGCTTCTGTTTCTTCTACATGAAGGGAGACAGGGAGAGACCTCAGGCAGCTCCAAATTACCCTTGCAAGTGACTATTGCCCCCCTGATCATAGAATCATAGAATGGTTTGGATTGGGAGGGACCTTAAAGATCATCTAGTTCCAACCCCTAGAAGCTCCATCAGCCACTGATGACAGACCAGGAGCTGTTTGCAATGTATTATTCAGTGGATGTAACTAGAACAGAATCTAATTCTGCATGATTTGCCCAAAATAATACTCCAAAAGAAAAGGACACAAGAATAGTGTTGTAAAAAAGGTTTTCCTTGTGCACGTTGTTCTCCCACCTCCTTCCTTACCCTGTCCCATCTGAAACTTAAATCCCACCTTCAGCAATGGCCAAACTGGAGCTGAAAACAGGTCTCACTCCAGGCATGTGTGAGGACTCCACATGTTGCTATGGAGGCTGCCACTTTGGGCACGTGTCATGTTAAATCTCTTGAGGGATTGATTGCTGTTTATCGTGGGAATGAGGGGAATCTCTCCAGCTTTAGCCTGTGCAATTGCTTTGTAAGTTAAAGCTGCACATGATCAGCTTGACCTTATACTGCAGTTGTTGAATGGTTTGGGTTTTTTTCCAAAAGAAGATTACACAGAGAGTTGCTCAGAGTGGGACTTCTTGCACTTTTCTCCTCTGAGAATAATAATTAATAGCTTCTTATCATTAATTGCATTTTGGCAGCCTCCCTGGCTGATTTTACCTGTAAATCTCCATGCAACTTCAAGGCATTAATGAAAACGGACTCACCTGCAGAGGTGGCTGAGAATTTTTTGATTAAGTGTTAAGGGAGAATTCAGGGCAGGGGGGGAAGGCATTTTGCAAAATGTGTTAGTTTTGAGAAAGCTCCCGCTGGGAACGTTTCTCAAATTCAGGGCTAAACCCCGGTCAAATCTACAGGGGAAAGAAAACACCCGGGGTGGATAACTATTAACACAGATTTGAGCCTTTTTTATAAATCAGGAATCACGCTGCAGGTCCAAGTTCCATGCCACAGTGGCTGTCCTGACCCTGTCTCCTCTCTGAATAAAGAGTCCTATAATGTCTTCAGCCCAAGAAAAAGCCCTGACGCTCATCTGCATTGAGAGTGAGAAAAAGGCAGATGAAATATCCCATTAAACATGACACAGCAGCAGGTCACGCAGCAAACCCAGGGGTCCCCTTTTCCAACCCCCCTCCTTAATTCATAAAACCCCTTTTCCTCACAATGAGAAACCAGGCTGTTTAGCAGGAGGCAGGAGAAATTTGCTGACAGGGAGAACCTAAGCTCTTTGACTCCCATAAGCCCCTCCTTACGTTTGGATATTATTAGCACCTGTTTCTAATCCATTATTTAGAGGTTTTACACCTAACAGCTGAAATTGCCAAGGGTGTTAGGTCTCACTCAGAAAAACTGAGTACAGTACAATCGAGGCTACTTTGGGCAAATCACTTACTCCCTGTTCACAAAGGAATATAAGCCAGCACCTCGTTTCCAGGAGGTGTTTAGCTTCATCCTACGTTGTCCTTTGCTGAATAGGGTCTCATTTTCTCTATATAGCATTATTTTGCATGTAGTAAAGGCCATTTACTGGCCTTTCAGAGGTGGTCATCAAGAGGAAATTGTGCTGCCCAGCCTGCGGAATAGAAGAGAAGGAGCGTAGACCTCTCTGTTTTTCTCAGTTATCATTTACTGCTCTCTTCCAAAATAATTCCCAGAACTAATAATGCTCATGGCAGCCATTGTGTATATGGTGATATGTCAATATTGTATAATTTTAGGCAGACTGTACTTAAGGACTGTTTTGCTCGGATGATCCCAACTGTGAATGATGAACTTCTAGGAGGACTATGAAGCCTAGGTGTTATCAAAACTATATGAGGACCTCTGGAGAGTCTAGAACCTTAGGAAATACAGCTGCAGGCAGATCTCTGTCCTAGTTACAGCAGATCCCTCTTTCCCATTGACCCTAAATGTATTACTTTGTCAAATCTCCTTTTCTTCCTCACCAAACACACATCCTACTTCAACATTGCATGGTCATTTGAAAAAGCTTTTGGTTCTTTTTCGTGTTTTATAAAAATAGAAACAGCTGAAAGTGAACAAACTGGGAACGCCAGCTCTGTCCTGAAATGCAGGTGTGTAAATTCGTGAAACTATAGGGGTCAGCACAAGTGAAAACGAAGTTACTCAGTTTCCCTCTGCCCACTTTCACAAAACAGTTCTGGATTTGTGCTGCTGGGGCTGAGGGAGGAATTTAGCCCTCGGCATCTGAAGGGATTGTTCACGTTATTAACTCAGGCCATAGACAGAACAAAATATATAGATGAAAGTCCACAGATGGAGCCAAACACATGGGATGAAGTTTATTACAAAGGTGGGAAGCACCTTTCTGAGCTAGCCAGCTTTTTGGAGCCAGGCCGCAGGCAATGGCCGTGCTGTCTTCTGCTGCCCAACAGCATCAAAAAGACTAGACCCATCACAGCTGACAGCGGGGAGGCCAAAACCACAGGTCTCAAAATGCCGATAGCCTTGGAGGCATTTGACCGCCAGGATGGTGAGGTTACCTTGCTTTGGTCCGTTACAGAGATAAGAGATGCTCGAGCATCCCCCCAGACCTCACCTTCTGCCTGGGTCCTATCTCTAAGAGAAACCTCAGGCTCCTGGTGGGGTTGCGACCACAGTGGGAGGTCTGAGCAGGACCCTCCGTCATCAGCGGCTCTTCTGGGTGAAGCAAAAGGAGAGCTGGAGCTTTGCCAAGCTTTGCTGCCCTTATCTTATCTTGGCTGGAGTGCAACCTCTGACATATCTTCATCTCTTCGCGCTGTGACACAGCCGGGCAGAGCCTACTGGCTGATGCTCAGGGTGATATCGCTGCCTTGCTCCAACACCCGTGCCCTTACCACGCTCTCTGCATGGTGGGCTCTGAGATTAGGATCTCAGGTCACCGTTAGGAGGCAGCTGAAGTACCACAAACCTCATTGGTCTGAGGTGTAAGGTCTCTGGCCTTAAAGCAGTTAAACCTGCAGCGGGTAAGGGTTTTCAGGATGGGGTTTTTCACCCTCCAAGGTGTTGTCTCGTGCTCCAGAACAGACCATAAGATGCAGAGAGTGACGGGTGCAACGCAGAACACAAGGGCAAGAGATGATAGACCTTTTCTACTAATCTCCTTGTACCCAAAATCTGTATAAGAGACAACTGCCTTATATGCTAAAGCATTAATGTATTAGCACTAAGAGCATTAGGGACTTGTTTAGCACTGTAACCTCCACACCCCCACCCACCACATGGCCGTGCTTTAAAGGGCTCCATCCTTGCCTGGTCTTTGTGCCTTCCAGCAGTCATTCCTCATCTTCTGCAGCTATACTAGAATGTATCAGCAACAGGCTTGGTGTCTCCTGTTCTCTTTAGATGATGAAAAAGAAAAAAAAAACAACTTGGAAAAACTTTTAGTGGATGAGATTTAATCACAACTCTGGGATCTGAGACATTCGACATGTCCAAGGAAAGTTGCCTGGATTTCTCCTGGCTGTGCTGAAAAGGCAAATGCCTTGAAACTGCAGAACAAAACAACATTACAGGACGCACTATGTGTCGTTTTGGGATTCAAAATCCACCTCTTCTTTTCCCAGTCCATCTTCCTTTTTTTTTTCTCCCCCACATTTTGCTTTCACCTTCAGAGATGAGTTTAGTTCATTTTCTTTTCCCCCTAGAAATAGCCATTAATGGGAGTTTTCTAACTAGGCACCAGATCTTGGCTCTGACTTCCCAAAGCCTCTTGCAGAGCCCAAAGATCGCCCCCAACCACAAAAGGAGCCACTGCAGAGGGATGGGATGCAACTCCTGTGGGAGTTCCCAGAATGGGAGCCCTGCAGCCACGTTTGAGATCTGCAGTGCAGTGCCCACCTGGATGTCCCTACAATAGTGGTGAAGAAGATGGAGGAGGTCCTCAAGGAGGTGAAAGGAAATGGAGGCCTGACCTTATGCGGTCCAGCATATGCTGTTGGCCCATTGTGTCTCCCCAGCTGGTGGGAAGGGGTGAGAACAGACCAGCACCCCAATACCAGCAGGAGAAGAAATAATCCAAATTGTGCATTTCTGATGCACAGTTTTCATCAGAGCACTCAGTTATTCTTCCAGCATGGTGACTAGTGGGCCAGATCCAGACTGTGGAATGGCATCAGATCAGAACCCTTTTGGATGAGGCAGCAGTGGATGTCTTTAGGCCAGCCTATGCTCAGCCCAGCACCAAGTCTCTTCTAGCCCATCACGAGTCCCACACCTGGGTTCCCTGTGACAAAACCATCTGACTTCTGCAGCCTGGTCATCCCCAGGTTCATCCCACATATACTTAAGACCTTCCCAAGGTCTCTAAGTAAGGTGTGTCGCAACCTTTGGGTCTTCCCTGCCAATGAAAAGGAAAAGATGCCTCCAGAGAGGGTTTACGTAAAGAGCGTGGGATGATTAGCTCAAAATCCAGGCCTTAGCAGGCAGATGTTGTTTCAGAGAGAGAGTACGATTTGCACTGCATGTAAATACAGGCAGAAAAGTCCATGGTGGTCTGAGAGCTGCCCCAGGCTGGGAAAAGCCCAGGAGGGAAGGGTTTGTTAGAGCTGTGGTTGCTGGGGACACCAGGAGCAGTCATGCTCTGCTATGCTCTGGGCAAAATGTCTGGGAGCACAGCCCGGCAGAACAAGTCTGGTAGGGTTGCTGGTGTATTCATACCGGTGTGATTGGTATGAAATCATGCCCTCACCCTACCTCCCAGTGAGCTGCTGAAGAGCTTCCCTGTTTTGTAACAGAGATGACAACATCCATCCATCCATCCATCCATCCATCCATCCATCCCCTGCCAAGCGGGGATCTGAGTGCAGAGGGTTAACATCGCTGCGGTCCCCTGAGGCTGGCAGGCAAAAGGAGGTCCTGCCCACCACTCCCACCAATGTGGGGCAAAGGGGTGCTCACCCCTACGTGTACATGTTGTTCGCTGCAGCAAGCAGCTTTACTCGACACTCGATTTACTCGATATTAGCAATATGGAGGTGTGGGAGAATTTGCTCCTCTGTAAGACGGGCTCGGGGCAACTCAGTGGCTCTAAACTCAGGCAACTCAGTGGCTTTGAGCTCTGCTCTCAGGCTCCATCCAGACACTTTCCTTGTCCCAACCTTTTCAAAGTATCCTTACACCCTATCATAAGTGAAAAGTTAAGTAAAAAACTGAGACTTCAGTCCTTTGCATGGCAGCAAAAAAATATTGCTACTAATTTTACTTGTGTCTTATATAGCTTTGGAATTATCTACTTGGGCATCAGGTCTAGATACAGATTCTCCATCACAGTAGTATTAATCTAGAGTAATGAGATTACAGTTGAAAGAGCTACTATGGTTTCACACTACTGAAATTAATCCAGAATTCAAGCCCTCACTTGACACTGAGTATTATAATCATGTTGAGTATGACAACCTGGTCAGGAGTGAGAAACTGGCTCTACAGTTTTGCAGAAACCTGGCTACTCCACTGCTGCAAACTCTGGTGCAAATGGGCTCTTCCCAGTGAACACGGGTAGCCTTTAAACTTTCCTTCTTCCAAAACCACTGTCTCGCTTTGTTAAGCCTCCACCCCTGCTGCTGTAGGCATGTCACCACCTTGCCCAGCTCTGACGCTTCACCGATGCGGCCCCAACTCTTTAATGAGAGGTGTGGGGATTCTTCATGGAGCATTTTCTACTCACTTCTAGTAGTGAGTTGTCTACTTTGGCTACTACTAAAAGTAATGCCAAGTCCCTGGCACAGTTTCAGCATGACCTTGCACCACTCTTAGAAGCAAATCCCATGCATGGATTGGGAGTTGGCAGAGGACCACCCTGTTTCGAAGGCTGATTTTGACAGTATGGACATGACCAAACCGTATCAGGTGAACCAAGGCACCGAGAATGGACAAGGCACAGTTTGATTTACAGATACGGCAATAAACTTTTTTAAGTTGCCTCTGTTGCTTGTGGCTTTGCTGGTTATGATTATATTGGTATCTTGAGGGCTTTACACTGTAAAAGCCTCAGTTTGCATTGTCTTAGTGGTTTCAGAGCGGGCAAAACCTCTCAGTACTTCAGTTCTTTGAAGTATCTGCATTGTTATGGTCATTTATAAACACCTTCAGGCAGTTTGTTACTTTCTCGCCCCCACTTGCTGCCAAGAAATAAATTAGAGTTAATACTTTCCTTGTTTGCATATGAGAAAACAGAGTGGCTTCACACTGCTGGGTGTGCCCGATGTGTGCTCAGTGCCACTCAGTAGTGATGGGCAGTCACCTTTGGCGGTGGAGCTCGCTGTGAACTTCCTGAAAGCTTCCCTTACATCCAACATTGGGCAAAACACCAGCAGCTGGGGGCTTGTCCTGAGCTTTTCATGGAACCACAGAGTGATGCAGTTCTGAAAGGATCTCGGGAGGTCTCTGGTCCAAACCCCCATCCAAAGCAAGGCAAAACTGAAGCTAGATCCAACTTCAAAGTTATACCACATTGCTCAAGGTCATGTTCAGCTACGTTTTGAATATCACCAAGGATGGAGATCCCCAACATCTCTGGGTACCTCCTCCAATTTTTTGTCATCTTCATGGTGAATTTTTTCCACTCCCCTTAATGTCTAGCTGGGATTTCTGTTCTTGCAATCAAAGTTCATTGCCTCGTTTCCCTTTACTGGGGACATCCAAGGAGAATCTGACTCTATGTCCTCTATACCCTCCCATTAGGCAATTGAAGACAGCAATAAGATTATGCTTAGATGTCTCTGTTGAGGGCTGGACAAACGCATTTTTCTCAGCCTCTCCTTGTAAATCCTGTGCTTTAGTCCCTTAACCGTGTTGGTGACCTTCTGTCTGACTCTCTCCAGTTTGCCAATCTCCTCCTTGTGGAAAAGCCCCAAACTGGGAAACCCAAAACCAGATACAGTATTCTGGATGTGTCTAACAAGTGCCAAATACTTCTATTCAGATGAGAATAGGTCTTCTCTATCCACTACAATTCAGATGGTGTAATAAGGATTATTTTCCTCTTGGGCTGTTTTTCCATCCATCCATCCATCCATCCATCCATCCATCCATCCATCCATGTACCTTCTTGGTATTTTGAAATTCTTTCTTGCTTGAACTGATGCATCAAAGACAGGAAATCAGACTTAAGCTAAGAGAGAGGCGAGGATGAGCCCTTTCTCCTTCGTGCCTCCATTGAGAATGAGAAGGATGGAGCAAGTGATGAGAGAAACAAGCAGCAAAGCCACATCAACACAATTCAGCAGGAGATGTCCACGTAACAGGTGGGTGAAAAAACAGTTATCTACCTATCTATCTCCTGCACTGGATGGAAAGGGAAGAGGGAATGGTACTATGGCACCATGTAGTTTTACATGATATGCTGGTTGTCTTCCCATCTCACTCCCTTTTTGGAGGTGGTCCATGTCCACCACATGACAAAGAGAGATAAAAGGGTTTTGTGCTGGTACTGGACTAAATCTGTTTGGCCACTGGGATTTTCAGGGTATCTATGAAACAAAACCATAATGCCATTTAATGATAACTCAAGACAGAGCTGTTACTTCTGCCTGAATAACACTTGAACCCCCTGCCCCACCAGGCCCTAAGCACCGTATTGAAGGTGAAGAGCAGAGCTGAAAAGAATGTACTAATCTGTCCTGGATTAGACCCTGCACAGGGAAGCCTGAGTGATTAGGTATTTTGATGCTTACAGAGATGTTTAATCATAGGATAATGCCCAACCTGTTCACACAAATTAGGGTGGGTCCTGTTTGCATAATCTTGATTTCAGAGGCCAAATAATCTCACAGACAACTTGTTTCTACTGCAGATTTTATCCATTCAGCACATTCGATATGGGATCAGATCTCAGTCTGATGAAATTGTTGCAGGTTGGATTATGAGAGGAAGGAAGGAAGGAGGAAAAGAGAAGTGCAACCAAAAAGGTGGCCGAACTTTACCGTATAATTGCTCCTGGATTGCTAGGTCTAGGCAGAATATAGCCAAGGCTTTATAATTTGAAGGGGATCTCTGCTTCTTACTCACCCTTTGGATGAGGGGATGTTTAATAATAATTCATTCTTTATTTGTTTTGCAAATAACACAACTTCAGTCATGGATCAAACATCCTCCCTTCTGTACTTCTTGCCCCACAGTTCTTACAATCTGACCCCCTTCCTTACAAAAAGACGTCCATTCATTACTTTCCCAACACTATGCAGCATCAGAGCACCAATTTTCAAGCATTCCCTTCGAAATAAAAATCTATTCAGGGCATCCACCGCTTCTTAACGAATTAATTAAATCTTAATTAAACATCACCAAGAAATTAATTTTCCCTTTGCAGTCAGCTGGGTCGGGAAGGGCCATGGGGCATTCTGACATAGTTACAGCTCTTCTCAGCTTTCAAAGGGGAGGGATCTATGCTGATTCATTCATAATCAGCCCACTGAATAATGCATGGGATGCTAATGACAGTCCAAAGTCCTGAGAAGGAGACAGAAAGTACTTCCACAACTCCTCCTTTTTTTTTTTTTTTTTTCGAGAGGAGGAATAGAGAGGGGAATAATAATAAAATAAAATTTTAAAGTCCTATTTCATTTTAAGAAGCCAGGATGGAAAACACAGCTTTGAGGACTTTGTGAGCGCTTTTTTTGATATTTCAGAAGCTGTCTTTTGGGCTCTCACCCGATTCCTACATTTTCTCCCATCTCTCACTGAAGCAGAAGTACTCATACTTAAAGATAAGTCCTGAGACAGACCGTGTTCTCACATAACCCAATGTGAGATCAATGAAGGAGGCGATCAGAGATGTGAGCTACTGAGAGAGAGAGGGGAAGCTATGGGGGACCAGGATCAATGAGACACTGGGAGATGCAGGGCTCTGAAGACGCCTTGCTCTCATATTACCCTTACAAGCCTAGAAATTTTCCCTGATTAGAAGGAGTTTTTTTAACAGAAGCCCTGAGGTGAAAGGCTGTAACCACAGTGTATGGCTTCAGTTCCCCAGAAATAATATTAGCAGTAATTTTGATAATAAGCAATGGCAATAAATTCTTTCTCCTCTTGACTCCCCAGATGTTTCAGTGCTAAGTGCTGCAGACCTGGTGCTTTTGTCTTGCAAGGGTTGCAAGGGTTGTCAACAAGGGTTGTCTTGCACTCTGCACCTTGAATGAATACTGTTCCTAAGACTCTGTTTGACAATTGTGACTCTTGTTTGTCACTGTGATGTTGATAACACACATATTTCATCTCCTCCTTTTCCTGCTGAGAAGTGTGCATAAGAAATGCAAAACTACACCATTTAGGGACTTATTTATTGCATGCTTTTTTCCTGTATAATTGCACAAAGGACGTAGACTCCACTTTAACTTATGAACTTATATTTGCGAAGGTTGGTGGGGTAGTCAAACACTGCACAATAATAAACTGTTCCCTTTCATCCATGGTATCCCTGAAATATTTTCATGCCTAGGCAGGATGAGGTGTACACAGTTAATTCCCGGTCTCACCCCCCTAACACCGTTCCCACGACATGACTCATTTGTGGAGTCCAGGAGATGTGCCTCTAAGTGAGATCAGTGGGCATCAGGCTCCTACAGCCTCATGTAATTAAGCTCTTTCAGATATTCCCATCAAAAAGCATCAAGGGAACGGTGTATTTAATCACCACAGCAGTTTATTCAGTGCTGCTTCGCCTCAGTTCCCCAATGGATTTGGCTCTGCTGCTGCCATGTGTTGCTGTGGATCTTCCTTCCTAGCCAAATATTTTCATGCTAAAAATTTTATCTCCCAAGGCTCAGCCTATTACTACAGACATTTCTCCCAAAAGACACCGATCTCTCTCTAACTCATTACTGTCACCTGGGAGGAAACTAGTAACAGCGTGTTCACCAGCTCTTTAGGATTTTGCAGAGAATAAAGGATGTTCCCAGTTCCCTTAAGGGAGGAATTATCATTCCTGTACGTCAGGCAGGTGAGCCAGAGCTCACTGAGGTTAAAGGACTTGGCAAAGGGCATTTAGTGATTTGATGGCAGAAGCAAGACTGTAACTGTGGAGTCCTGACTCACTCCATTCCTGATTACTGTCTTGCATTAACATAACTCAAACTGTGGGAAGTGGATCCCTGTTTCCCTCCTGCCTCCAAACATATGTAACCTCCACACCTGATTTTTAGAAATATTCACTAATTCTGTAGATGTCATTTTGCAGGTTGGCTGAAAGAAACACCAAAGCAGTAATAAAAGATTGGACAATTTGAATTTTTCTCTCAGTGTAGGTTTTCATAATTCTTTTTTCAACCAAAAGCTGCCTTTCTGAAAAAAAAAAAAAAAGATAAAAAATCTTGTAAAAATCTTCATTTTCTTAAATGTAAAACATGTCTTCTTTGATACAGTTTTGCTTTGCTTAATTCAAAAAACCAATCTAGCAGTCATTATGTTTACTGAAAAGTCTAATATTTTTAGTCAATAAAATTGTTCACCTGGAGGTAATAAAAAGTTTAAGTAAACAACATTTCAAGAGGCTTTATAGTCATAGAATCATACCATGGTTTGGGTTGGAAGGGATCTTTAAGACCATCTGTTCCAACTCCCTCCCTTTGGGCAGGGACACCTCCCACCAGACCAGGTTGCTCCAAGCCCCATTCAACCTGGCCTTGAACCCTTTCAGTGATGGGGCAGCCACAGTTTCTCTGGGCAGCCACCATCCCCGTTATAAGAAAATTTCTTCCTTATGTCCAACCTAAATCTCCCCTCTTTCTGTTTAAAACCATTCCCCTTTCTCCTGTCACTCCCCTCTCTGATCAAGAGTCCCTCCCCAGCTTTACTGGAGCCCCTTTAGGGACTGGAAGGGGCTCTAAGGTCTCTGAGGAGCCTTCTCTTGTCCAGGCTGAACCCCCCCAACTCTCTCAACCTGTCCTCCCAGCAGAGGGGCTCCAGACCTCTGATGATGTCCAGGAATACCCTTTTGTCTATTGTCCATAAATAGAGTCTAACTCTCAAGCCAATGTCTGCTTTATAGACATTAGAGATGAGATTCAAGTCACCTACCTTTAGCTCTGTCTCCACTGAGATAAAACACCACTCCCAAACTTGGGGAGATATTTAACTACCCGTTCACGTTCTTTCCTTCCACCCAAATAACTCCAGTCCCTTAACCATGGAATGCCTTTCAGTGCAGAGAGCATCCTCACTTTATGAACAGGGCAATGAGGATCAGAGGGATTCTGTGGTTCACCTGGCGTCCTGCAGCAGGTCGTGGCATGACTAGGAAGCCACGTCAGATATCCTGTCCCGTTCTGAGTAATTCTGCGTCAGGCAGATGTCATCCTGTGAGGAGCTTGCCTCAAAGCTCCTCTTGCATATGGGGCACTACTAATAGGTCTTTCCCATGTAGATGCTCCTGTGTCCCATGGTACAGTCATGTGTGCGCTGTGGTTATACCCTCAGAAAAAAAGAAGCATTATGGGGAATTCCATTAATATCATGAAAATCATCTGACCTTCACATCTTTGGGCCATCTTCCATGCCCTCAGATTGGTTTGAAACTGGCCAAAAGACAAGTAATGGGGAAGGGTGCAGTAGGTGTGGATATTGTGATTGCAAAAGTCACATTTCCATAGCACTTTAGGCTTTTTCTGTTGTATTTTTTTAAAGCTGAGAGTGTTTGCTAAACCAGAAAGGTTCAGAGTTGGGCATTTTGTATTTTCATTACATTCTCTTTAATCTACTAAAACTGTCTTGAAACTGCTAGAATCTGGTGATGAGAATGGAGCCTAGCTTGACCAAGAAACTGTTAACTACAGCTGATGGAAAGAAGTACAGTGCAAGAAAAAAAAAAGAAAATAGATTAAATTTTCTTTTTTTCTATGGATGTTCTGGAGGTGCTTGGGTATTGCTGTGAAAAATGTCATTTTTTAAAAAAATATGCATCGTATCTTTAAAAAGGTCAAACAATCTCACTCTGACTGGTCAGTTATCACTTTCATTTTTCTTTTTTGCATGTGGGCCATTAAAGAGGAAAGAAAAGTGAAGAAGTTGTACAAAATGCATTTTATTTTGAAGCGTGTTTGAGGGAAACTAAGCTAAACGTTGAATTTTCTCTAAGTTTCTTTTTTGTTTTCCTTAGAAGGATGTTTTCTGCAAGGAAATCATCAATGGAAAATGTTTGACCAGCTGTACTCTTATCTTTAGATCTGGAAACACATGCAATACATGGAAATCCCCACCTCACTTGAAGTTTCAAGGGGATGACTGCATTTTGTGCTCATACATCTTTTGATATGAGTAAGTGCTTCAGTATTTGCTTTTGTTTGCTCTCCATCCACTCCAGTCCAAGGAAAAATACAGGAAAATTTCCCCTTTTGGTATTACAGTGCATGATCACTGTGCAGGGATCCACAAAATCTGCTCCTGTTGATTTTTTTGCAGTCCCCTGAGCCAGGCCCTTGGTCTCAGCTCCTCCTTTCGCCTTCAGGGAATTTTAATCTGGAGATAAACTTCTAGCTCGCAGGAAATAGCAGAGACAACCTGGATATATCTCGATATAGACTGGTCATCAGAGCTCAGTCATTTGTGCTGTTGTTAACACAGTCCTTGGCTTGTTTTTGGCATGAGCCTGGTGGCTCCAACCCAAATGACCCCCAGCCATGGGTCAGCAGTTAACATAGTCCAAGAACCACTCCTGGCAGGTTGCTTAGATGCATCCACCTTGCTCTGGAGAGAGTTTAGCTATAAGGACTTCACCAGACCGTGTCACCAAGGCAGAGCCAGGGCACTGGTCCTGGTTAGTCTGCCTGTAAGCAGCTTCTTGGGTTCATCTTGGCTTTCTTTCTCTGAGGTCAATGACTCAACTGTGTCTTCGTACCGTGGAGCAAAGCAGCAGAAGGGTCTTGCCTTTGTTGCATGTTGTCCTATCGAAAACTTTCTCCAACTGCTTTACTTGTCAAAATCCTCCAGGCGGAGGGCACTAGGTTATCCCAGAGAATCATTCAACAAGAACTGTTTTAATAGTTCTTTAGAAGCAGCAGCCTCCCATCCTCTCTCCAGCTCAGATAGGAATTTCAGGAAATAAAATAATAATAATAAAAGGGAAGAGGAGATTAAGTTACATTTTGAATTGGATGAACATCAGTTGATGTTAATAGCTGCCTTTTTTTTTTTTTTTTGTTCCTTCAAAAGCAGAGTACCATAATGGTGTGTGTTGACAACACCAAGATTCTTGCAGGTTCATTTAGGCCTGTGTTCACTCATCTTTGGGCACACAGTTAAGGTTCCTAAAGAATTTTAGCTGACTGCTCTCTGGAGTCCGTGGAAAGACCTGGCCACCCCTGAAGAGCTAGGAAGAACTCAAAGCAGGAGGATCACCCTTGGAAGACCTTGTTTCTCTTCAGTGGGCCTCAGGAGACAATATAATGTCTTTCTAGGCCTAATCATCTCCCAAACCCTCCAAGTCTTCTGGGACAAAGTCTCAGCCTGTGAGCTGAAGCTATGGCTGCTCAAGATGAGCATCTATTGCAATCACTTTCTCAACTCCAAGCATTTCCACCACCAACAGTTCTCTGTGCCACAAGAGAGTTTTGATGGCAAAGCTATGCCAGCCTGGAGGTCTGTGTGCCCTCCCATTGAAGGATGGCATAGATGTAGAGGTTGAAAAACACCATTAGCACATTGCTGCCCCGTTGGACACCAAGACCCAAAAAAGCACCTACGTGCTTCTTCTGCAAAAGAAAGCAAGGGCAGAGAAGGACACCATCCTGGAGAAAGTATACAGAACACTGGAAAACCCAGGAAAGAAGCTGGATAGAACAGTGAAAGCCCCTTGTACTAAGAGACCATTGGTTCAGCACTTGGAGCAGATCAAATGGGTTGGAGATGGCTCCAGCTCTCTGCCACCAGTTCACTCTCCGACCTTTTTACCTCTTCTTCTTTCACCTACGCAACTAAGGGTGATGATGAGATGTGGGCCCTGTCTTTGATGTAGACAGATCTGGTTTTGTTTGCTATCCAAAGCTGTTGAGTTTGGAATTCCCTGTTTTTTGCCGAACCTTGATAGTAGGAACTAAACTAGAGGGTGACTCCTAATTCCTGATCACTGCACCTCCTGCCTATGTCCAACGAGGGGACTGGAGAGCAAAATCCTGCTGTTCTCCCAGGAGAACAGCACTCTCAGCAGGAGTGGCAGATGCAGAAAGTCTGTAAGATTTGGCTTTTCTTCATGCAGCCTGGACTGGGTTGCAACCTCTGGTTTTATTTCATACCCCAGCCATGAAATGTTGATAACACTTAGGGAAAAAAAAAAACACATGTGCAAATAATGAAAAAAAAAAAGAAGCCCAAAAATTCCAGACGTACACACACACATACACATGCAGACCTGCTTTGGCTTGCATTACAGGTTCTCAGCCCGGGAGCAAATCGCTTGGGAAATTTAATTAAACTTTAATGAGGTACTTTGATTGCTGGGCCGTATGCCTAGTGGAATTAATGTACAATGAAGGGGCGTCTCGTCATGCTGCTGGCAATAGCTGGCAAGTTCATGTAGAGCAGAGCATGTCATCCTAAATCACCTTTTGAACTTGGGAAAGCAGCAGGGAAGAAGAACCAGGAAGCTCTAATGGGTCATTTAATTACAGCAGGTCCTTCACATGTGAGTTCTGTACATTGAAGAAACTCCCTCTGAGTCGCTTTTGGGACATTTACAGAGGTTGGAGAAGAGAGGGCAGGCAGGATGGTCGTCTGTGTTGAGGGTTTCCTTCTCTTCTTTCCCTCGAGTAGGCAGGAGCCTGGATTGAAGGGAGCTCTGGCGTATGGGATCCTGGGAGAGAGGAATGGTGAGCAGGGACCTCTATGGATCCTCCATGGGACCTTGGTGCACGGCTATCCACTACCCAGAGAAAGACACTACTTGGTTGCTAGTGGAGATGTGGGTTCTGTTTCAAGGGGCCTATTCAAGCCCTCTTCAGCTGCCAGGCAAAGGCTGGTTTACAACGCAATGCTTATTTGGAGAGAGGAGCATTCAACCTCAGGAGACTCATGCAAGTGGGTCCCACCTCCTTCTGCCTCAAAGCTAGGCCTCCATCTTGGAAAAGGTCAGGTGCTGATTCTCTCCTGTCCCATATGGGATCACCACACAACCCTTCCAACCTCAACAACCCTGTGATAACCTGCCTTACCAGGCTGGATCTGTGACTCCCACTGACCCTTGGTTTACGGGGTCCCAGAGGAACTGGGACACTGCAGACTCACCAGTGTATGTTACCACACACAGCCCCTTTTGGAAAGAACCTCTTTTTGAAATTAAGAAGAGCAGTGCTGGGAACATCTCAGGAATGCAAATGCTTAATGCAAAGCACAACATGAGCTCTTGAAATTTAACTGAGATGAGGACAAAACAGAAAGTTTTATCTGCACACGCCAAGTCATCATGTGTTCTTGGAAACCTGGAGGCCACCAAGCCAATAGACATATTTCTTATCACCAGTCCAGCCACCACCCACCCAGTCTTACGAAACCAAACTGCTAGTGCACTGACACGGTGTGGCTGGGAATGACAAACTGTTTTGTGTTCTCCACTGTTTTTTCAGCAAGACCCATTAGTTCCTGCTGCACTTTTCAGCCAAGAAAACAACCTTCCCAGTCTCTGGGGAGTTAAGGGCACTAGATGAATGCAGAACCAAAAATGCCTGCCCAACCTTCATTTCTCCTCCTAGTGCCAATGCTTTATGATGCAGCTTTTTATCACCTCTAATCCTATTCAGTGTTCAAACTAGGATTGTTCTACTTGGTGGACCAGCTATGTGCAAGGGAGGAAGACATCCTCTACTGGACCCCTCTCATGTTGCTGAGGACACGAGAAGATATGAAGTGAATGATGTAGAGATGCTGAATGGGCATGGATGTCCTTTCTCAGTTTTCAGATGGACACAGGCTGCCCTAAAGAACCAGTTATGTCCTTCCCTCTGCTGTTCAGACTGTCCATCAGGACTGCTACTGGACCAATCTGCTGGAGTCACTCTCATCAAGTCTTATTTTCCAGACTCTTAACTTGTGACCAGGGGCTACGGTGCAAATGGACTCCAGATATGGTGTAGACTGCCCTTGCTGCAGCCAAGAGCTGGGTTGCTGAGTAGAGATTGGGCATTCAGCATCCCAAGCTGATGGGCAACTCCTCCACCTCTCCAACACCTGATGGGAAACTCCTCCATTTCTCCAACACCTTGCTTCACTGGGGTCCAACAACATGGCTGAGTTTGTGAAGCACCAAGGTATTGGCAGGACAAACATCAGGAAGGCATCCCCACCCAAATCCACTGCTCTTGCAGCAGGGCATATTGAGAAAGAAGAAAATAAGACCCAAAGCTGGGCATCAGTTGAAAAGAGAATGAGTCCAGCAATTCCAACCCCTGCAAGAAGGGGCTATGTTCTAGGATCAGTCATTTAAATGGTGCCTCTGGTGTGGTGTTTAAGTTGAGAGCTCTGCTGCCCTAGCATCTCACCGTGGAGACAGCTGGGCATGTCTGGGAAGTAAATCCCACCTTAAATCACTGATCAGACTTGCCCCAATCTGTGCAATCTCTGGGGAGGGACCTGGCAGGCTCAGTTATGTGTTAAACATTGAGTGGATGCATCCAAATCTGCCTGTGAGCTGAAAGAGGCAGAGGTCCAAGGAGGGGAAAAAAAGTTCATGTGTAATCCCGCAATGTGATCATGCAACGAGTGCCTTTCACTGCATGATCGCATCACGGGATCTCCTGCAACTCCAGGTCTCCCGCAACGCCTGGCACCTGGTAGGAGCGGGGAGGCTGCACAAACATGCTCCAGCCCAGCGTTTCCTAATCCCAGAGCACTTGACTCCACAACTGCAACACTTCTTCCATCCTCCTGCGCGCGGGGGAGGGAAGAGGGCATGTTTTCTAAGGTTGGAAAGAGCCCAACAGACAAATCCACCCAAATCCCACACTCTGGCATTACCCAAGGGCCCCAGTCTGCACCTACACTCATAAATGGATAGGACCAGGATCAGGAGCACACATGCTTCTGCAATGACCCTCCAGCTATTTGTAGCGTATTCCTTGGTGTGATTTTGGCCTGAGGTCAAGTGGCCACGATGCAACCAGGGCCCAGGGAAGGTTGAAGGTGAGTGAAAGCCAGGGTCCATTAGCAGTCAACTGTTTGGGTGCTGCTTTCTGGAGGCTGAGAGAGTTTAGTAGGAAGGTTGTACCAGCTGGGCTCAGAGCTGACCTGTTTATTATCCTGCCTAGATGCATCCATGTGAGAGCTGTCAGGGCCTCTGGACCACCATGCCACCAGGGCAGAATAGAAGGCTGTCACCTCTCCCTGGCCAGCTCTGAAGAGGACATGTGGGATGTGCACTTTGCTGAGGCTTTCACCAGTCTGTGCTGGCAGTTGTGGAAAAGGAGACCAGGGGACCCTGTGTTCTCTAAGCCATGACTAGTCTGGCCTCCGAACTCGCTTGGTTGCTCACAGGCAGCCCAATCATTTCTTCTGCACCTGGGGCCATTGGTCCCTCTCTGGTCTGTTTTCCATTAACAGTCCTCAGCCCTGCTGTAAGGTCTGGCATCCTAACCTGGTTCAGCAGGTCCTCATGCCACTCCTCTACCTTTCCCAGTCCAGTCTACACTCCAGAAGTTCATTCCACTAGTCTGGTCCTTTTCTCCTCCATCTTCTGGTTCCTCATCCAATGTTCATCCTTCCAGTCATGCTCCATTCCTTCCCAGCCCTACCCTTTCTTGCCAGACCATGGTTGTTCACACCCACCTCCTCCTTCCTTGGCTGCTTTCTCCAGCCTCTTTCACCATCTAAGTCCTGTCCCCAGCATCTCAATGCCTTGTCTCACCCAGACCGAGTCCCATCCCCAGCCTCCCACTCACTGCTCGCAGTGCATGTCACTGTTCCCACACCCACCCGGCATCCCTTGGTGTCTCCTCCACCCAGTCTCCTCCCCACACATAATGATAGCTTAAAGCTGTTGAAACTCAACAACACACAAGTGTCCCCCTGCGGCACCTGCCCCCAGTGCTTGACAAATGTTCCTGAAGTGAATAATGAGCAAATCAAATCTCAGGACTCCCGATGTAGAATGATACCCAGAGAGGAAGACTGGAGGTCTCCAGACTGGAAAAGAGGTGGCTAAAGGGGTGGGATATGATATATAGTTACAAAATCATGCATGGCCCAGAAAAGGTAAATAAGGAATAATTCAACAGGAGAAATATGGCATCAAATGAACATGGCAGGTGGCAGGGTCAAAGCAACAGAAGGAGGTGGATCTTCACATGGAGTGGGGATGTAAAAGGTACTAAAATTTTAAACCCCCAACCGAGCAAACGTATGGAAGACAATCCCACTGAGGGAAGTCAAGACAGGGAGCTCACAAAGCCCTGAGCTGCAGATGGTCTGAAGAGGGAGAGGGGCTGAGGTGGATCACTCGGCTTGTCCTGTTCTTGCATTCATCTTCACATGTGCTTTCCTTAATCAGTTGGAAACAACATCATGGGCTTCATCGGCCTTAGGTCTGGCCAGATGTGGCCTGTGTATATATAGATATATGTGCATATCTGTCATATCTCCTCTATGTGTGTATAAATATATATATATCTCATATTACCCATAAATGGGAGGGGTGGAGTTGGGAATACTGGCCCCTCCAGCCCAGAGCTCATGGTGCTCCTGGCTTCAGAGACAAAACAGACCTCAGGTCTTTGTGGCTCTGGAGGGGGCTGAGTGGTGACAACCTTTGTGGTATGGTGTGATGCTTGAAGACAAGAAGCCTAGCCCCAAACCCAGAGAACTGAATAGCTGGTCCCGGCTCAGGGGTGCTGAGAAGACTGTTTTAAACCAAGGTTTTCAGTGTCCTCCCTGGATTTTGGCCAAGGCCCAAAAGGGCAGCGTTGGAGACTCATCACTTGCCGAGGAAGCAAATCCAGCCTTTCCTGCCCAAGCCACAGAAAAATAAACCCAAAAAGTAGCGTTTTGTTTCTCAAAACAAGAAAATAGGGAGATGGTGGTGGAGAAGGATTTTTGGTGCCTTAGGTGGTCAGGAGGGTGGTGGGACCTGCTGTCCCTTGGTACCCGATGCCGCCTGCTCCCTGGGATGCCGGGAGGGAGCAGCGAGATCGTGACTCAGCCCCGACGTGAGCGGGTTTCCTTCCTGCACTGCCAGCCCGGGCTTCTGATGTTTTGTTTGCCGTGAAGCTCTGGGGGCCGAGCGGGAGCTCCTGGAAATCAAAGGGAAAGAATAACATCTTGGGCTTGCTGAGGTGGTGTATGTCCTGGCTGGCCCGGGGGTGGGGGGCAACATTTGGGGTACTGAGGGAAGAGAGGTGGAAGGAGGGCATGGGTCAGGTCTCCAGCATGAGCCTTCTTAACCCCAAGCTCTCCCTGCTCGTAGCAATGATCCTTGATGCCCTCCAGCTGCTGGCAGGGACTCTCATAGGTTCCCCAAGCTCCACGGAGGAGGAAGGGAAGGGGCTTAACCCGCTCTCCTTTCTTCTCAGGGTGCTGTCTCTGCCCCTCTGGGTGGGAAACGGGACCCCCAGGGGTCCTTCTTGTATTGAAATTGGAATAAACAGGGGTGGGGAGGCAGCTCAGCTCTTCTTAACCACCCTGGACAGGAGATTGCCATATTTTCTCTGTTTTCAGACTTCCCTCTATTGATGCCAAAGACAAAACTCTCAGTCAGAAGTTGGGCAATGCTAGCAAAACCAATGTCTCTAGAGTCTCTGGTAGTGTCCACAAGTGAGACCGTCCAGACTCTTTTGTTTGACCCTGAGGCCCCTGGGTTGGTCTGGCCATATTCAAACCAGGTGGTCGCATCCAAAACTTCCCTATGGATGCCCTTGCTACTCCCACCCCAGGGTCAGGGCAGGATTTGTTGACCTGAGCACCTCTGTGCTGGGGACTATGATAATTTCACAGTGTGAGTGGTTGAAGGCGGGGGATCTTCTCTGTCCTGGTTTCTTGACCTGTGTGAGCCTGGTGCAGGTCTCTCCATGTCCCTTCCAGTGTCCAGAGATGACTCTGAACATGTATGAGCACTCAAGCAGTGCATAGGTTTTGATTTGGGCCCTGTGGGTGGTCCCAGAAGGGTGGCAGGAGCACACAAGCTGCATTCAAAAGAGGAGAGTCTGGCCAGCACTGGATTCTAAGTATTTATCGTAAAAAGATGGAGAAGATCCCTATTTGGCTCATTCCCTCCATACCCACTGCACAACGTCTCCCTCCTCCCCAGCCAGTTGGGTGCTGCTGGGCCATCGGACACAACTCTTCCACCATCCTCCCTCTTTCAAGACCTCTGGATCCCTGGTTATCAGAGGTGGGCAGGAGCTAACCCTGGACCTTCCGCCACAGAAACTGATATGGGTGGCCTTAGATCCTGCCTTGAAGGGGCGCTTCTGAGCAAGTCCTCACTGGGGGCTGGATCTCCTCCAGGTGGGCACCAGAGGTGACAAGCTGGATTCAGCCAAGTGGGTTGCCACCAAGGTGACTCTGGACTGACGCTGAGCCTGAGCCCCCAGGGCTGAGCCTGCACTATCCAGCCATGGGCTCTTCTCCTCAGCTTCCCCCTGCCTTTGCCTTGGCACCCTCCCACCCTATCCCCAGCAGAGAGGGAGAGACCCCACAGCCTGCCCAGCCTACCCACAGCCCTCCTGCCCTGTGGGCCAAACCCTTCTCCCCCACCACCCACCTCCATCCCCTCGCCCCTGTTTTTCTATTCCCAGCATTTACCCTCCTGCACGTAGCCCTGGGGGAGCCGGTGGACTGTACACAGAGGGAGAAGTTATTTTTCCTTGACATAAACATCCAAGCCTTTCCTCGGCCCCCTCGCTTGAAACGTGGAGGTAGGACCTGGACTCATAACATCCGGCAGGAGGGGCTGGCCTTATCTGCCAGGAAACACTCAGCTCCGGATACATCCTCCCCTGCTCCCGGCACCCCAGCAGCTCCCATTGGCAGTGCCGGGCAGGAAACCACTCAGCAGCTTGTCTCATTCCCTCCTCTGGAGAGACGGGAGGGAGGGCCCGATCCTGTCCTCGCTGCATGGAGGGGTGCGGTGGGGTTTGGAGGTGGGGTGGAATGGGGGCAAAGAGAGATGGAGGGGGAAGATGTCTGCTCATCAGCAGAAAAGGGTTGATGGGGGGAAAAAGGGGGTTTTGGGGGAGCTGGTGCTGTTGAGGGTCTGCCCTTGACTCTGCCACTGATTTGTAGGGTGACCTCAGTCAAGTCTTCTCACCACCTTCTCTGCCTCTACTCCCTTCCCCTGCTTCTCCTTTGAGAGCAAGGGAGGGAAAATAGTCACCTCCCAGCTCATTCAGTAGCAGCACCCAGAGCCCTGGCATGGGGTAGAGAACCCTTGTGCTAAGGGCAGCACAAGCATTTGGTCCTGTTCAAACTCTTGGTAGGAGACACTTCATGTCCCAACGCTGGACACGAAAAGGATGGGAGGGGAGGAAGTATTATCTCTATTTTACAAACAGGGAAACTGAGGCATGGAGCAGTCACTTGGCTGCTTGTCAGTGGGATCTACCCCTGCACGGTGACACTGGGACAAGCAGACGTGGCTGGTGGAGTAAGGACAGAAAGAAGCCACCACCTGCTCAAGGGAGGCAAAGGAAATTGCCCATCAAGGAGGGACAGGGCATGACACACACCGCAGGTCCCAGCCAGCCCAGATCCCAGTGCTATCCAGGAAGGTGACCTCATCTCTGCTCCTGACGCCCAGCACTGTGACCCACACAGCCACCGGGGCCAAGGGCTGGTCGTGGCCACCGGTGGCAGAGGACTCATACCCTGCTCACCTCCTGGCAAGGAAAGAACCTTGCCCTGGCCCAATCTGACACCCTTGAGCAGGAGCCTAAACGTGGTGTGAGGTCATTTTATCCCTTCCTGCAGCCCTGATTTGATCTTCCTGCTGGTTCCCAGCCCATCCCAGCCTGGAGAAAGCAGCCCACAAACCACAAGGCTCCTCGGAGTGCACAGAGGCAGCCTTGGGCTTGTGGGATGGGGATGGGGAAGGAGGAGAAACGTGCCCAGGGCTGATGCAGAACGAGTCCCACTTGGGGTGGAGATGCCCCCAGCATCCATAAACCACCATGACCATGAATCCTCTGTAGGAACACCCACTTTCCTAGTAAAAAAGGCTCCTTCCCACCTCTGCCAGCCACTTATTTTCTGGCTGGTCCCCGCAGCGATGCCCTGCATCCCAAAAACCTGCTGCGGGGTTGGAGGCAAACCCCCCCACAGCCTTGCATTTTCCATCCCGCCGGAGATGGGACGGATGCCTCCGCTCCCGAATTTTGTCTCAGCTGCCGGTGGTGTCCTGGGAGGTGGAAGCCGGCTGCTCCCGGCGCTGGGCGTGTGCCCGGATCTGGCCGGCGAGCCCTGGCTCCCAGGGAGCCGCACCTCGCCTTGGCTGCGGCTCCCAAAGCCCTCGGGGGGCCCCGGCTCCCGGTTGGGGCCTGTAGCTCTTCCTGACGTGCAGGGAGAGCATGGGGACACGCTCCCACCGCTCCTCACGTGGCTCCGGGTTGAGCAAGTGGGGACAGGCTCAGCTCGCGGGCGGCTCGGGGCTGGGATGCATGGAGAAATCCCTTTTCCTGGAGAAACCAGACCCTGGCCACCACCGTATGGGCTGCTGGGAGCTCTTAGTGTGGGCTTTGCCTCCCCCAACCCCAAAAGTGACCCTGTCTGCAAGAAGGGAAGCGGGGAAGAGGGCTCAGGGGGTGTTTCAGTCGATCCCATTGCTGCTCGGGGCTCGGGGCAGGACAGGAGAGGGCAGCCAATGTCCTGGAGAGAGGGTCCCATCGGGGGGATGAAAGCAAGAGCCCACATCAGGCACGTTGGTGGCAATAACCAGAGCTTATCTTGTTGGGGGGCGGGATGGCTGAGCTCTTTGGTTCCTCACCAATGCTGTTTAAAAACTCATTACACAGTTCTCAGCTGCCCCTGCAGCAGAGCTGGCAGAAACGGATGTTTGCAGAACACCCAGTGGTGGGTGCACCCCTGATGTCCTGGGGTGGGTTCACCTCTGGTGCCCTGGGGTAGGTGACATTCTAACGAGAGCCTGCTTGGAAGGGAACAGTCCCCTGGATTTGCTGGTTGAAAGGCAGATCCAGGTTTGGGCACAGGGCCCCAGGCCACCCTACTATGAGAACTTTTTAATGTCCTTCTGGGGAGCTGTGGGCATTCCCCAGGTCTGGGGCACCACAGGGATTGTGGGCAGAGCAGGAGGTGGGAGGAGCAGGACTTCTTCAGCCTTGCTCCTGGCATGGTCCCACTGAGTCAACGCTGCTGGCATAGGGCAGAGGGGCCAAACAGGTTCATGGCACCTCCATTCCTCCAGCCCCGTTGGGCTGGTTCACAAATCCACTTGGAAGAGTGACTCTGCCCCACCTGGGCTGCTACACCAGCCAGCCAGCACCACACTGAGAAGCATAGCCTTGTGCTGTGCTGGTGCAAAAGTCACCATGGTCCACAGTGCCAGCAGAACTCCCAAAGACTTCCATTTCAATTGTCCTGAAAGCGAAACCAGCTGGACATGTCCAAGCAATGGGCAAAAGAGAAGATGGACTGTGTGATGGGAAGGTTCTCTCCAGGGGAACCACAGGTGGGGAGTGAAGGAGGACCATAAGCGCAGGACAGGGGCATATTGGTGCCTCCCCAAACACTACACAGCCTCCCACCGTCTGAGACCATGGGCTCCCTGACTCAGAGATAAGTCATTTATGGGAGGCAAGCCAGCCCAATCAGGTTGGGTTGGGTTGAATGACCTCTGGAGAACCCTTTCAGCCAACACACGTAGGTGGGCATCACAAAGTGCATTACAAAACTTGCTCCTCCACTTTTGGGGCCAAGCAGGAGGACACAGCCCGGGAGGACAATGTACTAGGAGATGCGTAGCTCAACCTCAAGGACTGCAGGGACACAGCCTGATTTAATGTCTGGCAGGAGGATGAGGCTGTGATACTAGTCCACGGGCAACAGGGAGGACTAAGCTTTTCTCTTCGCTAGTGATGCTTGAATGCCACCACTCAACATCTACCTAGAAGACCACCCATCACGCAGCATTTCAAATGGGACCCACACTTCATTTCTGAGGCCTCACTTGCAGCGAGGACCCTTCACATGGCCCTCGCACTGGAGCATCTTAAGTGGTCCATCGGCACAAACTGTGAAAAACTGCCTTAAATGTGAATAAAAACCACGCTCCAGGCACTGGCACTCACCCCATAAATAGGCAACATCATTTGTCCTCACCAACACCCCAAAAGCAAAGCTTTGCTTTAACTTCACCGTAATATCTACACAGGGGTTGTCATGAAAAGGCCGTATTTACGACATGGCAAAAGCGGGATCAAGGCCACCAGAGTGACTTGCTGCCCCTGAGAGACACCGAGAAAAGCGAAGGTAAGCCCACGTCATGCCTCGAGTTGGTCTGTCAGAAAGCAATCCACAATTTGTAAAGATAACCACAGATCTTTTTTTTATTTAAAAAAAAAACAAAAAAAGGAAATAGAAAAGTGTGGCCGAAAATACCAACAACAAAAAAATAATTAAAAAAATAGCACTCACACAGGAAATGTTTCTGTTTTGAAATCTTTGTCAATAGCTACAGCAATTTAAATCATAAAACAATCATTGTATAAAAACATTTATTTAAATTAAATATTTTATGCAAACTCATATCTACACTCATTCAAAATGCATAGAGTCACACAAAAAAGATGGAATGTATTAGCTTAAAAAACCTGTGAAGTTGTGGGTTTGTTTTTTTTTTTAAGTATTATTTGCAATTATTATTAATACACGTTCGGGACTGAAACCAGAAAATCATAGCCACGCTACTAACTAATCATTACCAAGTGCCATACAGTAAACACTAAGATTAATCATGTCATATAACTGATTTAAAATAAAGCTTCATCTTTATGAAAAGGAAGAGAACTCGAGCAATACAAAATCCGAGGGGAGGAATAATGGAAGGAATAAATCAATGCACAGCTTTATTACAAGCAATAATACGCCGGAGTTAGAAGAGGCATTGGGCACTGCGGCTCCAAACGTGGAGCCTTTGCCTTCAAAGGATGTTTGGTAAAAAAAAAAACAAACAACGAAACAACGTGTGTCTGCTACATCATCACCTCTTTGCCCCAAGTCCTCATCCCAGGACGCCTTCCCGGCCCAGTGGGAGGCCAAGGAGAAACCATGGCGGGGACGTGGATGCTGACCCCATCCTGCCTTTGCAAGCCCTGATCTAACCCTCCTCCGCAATGCCCCCCCGCCACAGCCCCCACCGCGCATCCCCAGGGACAGCCCAGCAGCATCCCTGGTGTCCTGTCTCCTCTGGGGCTTCCTGAGGGGATGAAGCCCCCAACTTGTGGTCTGGGGGCAGGGGGACAAGGTAGGTTTTGCCCCCACCGGTGCACAGGCAGGTCAGGGCACCAGGAGCCACGGGTGGCTTGCAGACCCTTTCCCAAAATCTTCCCTTTTCCTCCCTCCATCCCTGCCTTGTCCCCTTCCAGGGTTTTTTTTTTTGCCCCTGCCAGGACTTCAGAGCTGCCTTTTGTGGGATGCTGCCACCCCCCGACTCCAAAGCAGAGCTGGGGGTGCCCCGAAATGGCAGGGAGCCTTCCCACGCTCCCGGGAGCATCTCTGCTTTGG
Source organism: Arenaria interpres (assembly GCA_013399435.1). Lineage (NCBI taxonomy): Eukaryota > Metazoa > Chordata > Aves > Charadriiformes > Scolopacidae > Arenaria > Arenaria interpres. The sequence goes on from VXAK01016649.1 coordinate 101,032, forward strand.
AAGAGGGACTTGGCCCAAGGGCTTTGGCATTGGGAAATTGCCCCTCCTTGCCCCCCGCCTTGGGAGCAGAGCACCCCAGGCTTTGCACCGGTGGTGAACTGACGACCGAAATCCTTTACCTACGCCACCGAGGAGACTCCAGGGCCCTCACGGTTCGGACTCGGTCACCCCGAGGGGCAGCCAGCGATGTCCCCGGGGCAGCAACGCCTCGTAATACTGTGTTGGGTCCTTCCTCGGCCGGTCCAGGTGGCCCCCGGCCGGCGGGGGGTCTAGGAGACGCTGTAGTTATTGTAGTAGGTGGCCGTGGCATCGGCCAGGACGGAGATGAGGCTGGTCTCGGAGGCGTGGGAGCTGCCAGACGCCGGGACGTGTCCGTTGGCCAAGACGCCGCCCTGGTGGTCGCCATGGCCAGGGTTGTTGAGATATTGGTCGAACTCGTTGCGGTCCATCTCCCCCAGGAGCTCGGCTTGGCTCAGCTGGTCCAAGGTGTCAAAGCCGTGGTGGTCAGGCGGCGGGGAGAGCTGGCCCAGGTGGGCATGGAGGCTAGGAGGGTGCAAGGAGGGGAAGGCGGGCGTGTAGTAGCTGGGAGGAGGAGGAGGAGGAAGAGGAGGGCAGCTGGAGGCTGGGGGGATCATGCAGGTGGCCGGCTGCGGGATGGGGCTGAGAGGGTGGTGGTTGCACGGGAGGGAGCTGCCCGCGTACTCCGGGGAGTAGGTGGCTCCGGCGAGGTGGGAGCGGTGATGCTCCTCGGGGCAGGGCGAGGAGAAGAAGCTCTGCTCGGGGTCTATGGCGTCCAGCGGAGACATCTCCGGTGGGGTGGGCAGCCCGTAGGGGTAGGTGTCCACGCTGGTGCTGCTGCCGCTGCTGCTGCACGGGGCTTCCCGGTATCCCCGGCCGGCCGGTAGCCCCGGGCGAGGTGGGTACTCACCCGGACCCTCTTTTTCCCCCCCGGCCCGGCCGCAGGTCCGCTTCTCCGGCACGGCGTTTTGGTCCCGCGTCAGGCTGCCCAGTAAAAACCCGGGGTCCACCCGCTTGCAGATGCGCTTGACCTGCTTCTTCCGCCGGGGCCGGTATTTGTAGTTGGGGTAATCTTGCATGTGCTTCACCCGCAGCCGCTCGGCCTCCTCCACGTAGGGACGCTTCTGCGAGAGGCTCAGAGCCTTCCAGGACTTGCCTGAAAACGGAGAATAAAACTCCCCTTTAGCGCCCATACTGGGGGGGGGGGGGGAAAGAGCGGGGGCTGCCTCCCAGAGCTTGCAGGCACACAACCCACGGGGAAAGTTGGGGGTCCCGATACCCCAGCACGGAGGACGCAGCCCACCAACCCCGCAGGAGGACGAGACGGCAGGCGGAGGGTGAAGAAAGAGGGGACTGAAGCCACTGTAGATCCACCAACTCCCCCCATCCCCAGCCCCCAAAAAGGGTGGGTTCAGGGTTAGCTGAGCCCCACCGCAAACAAATCACAGACTCATAGAGCAGTTTTGGTTGGAAGGAAACTTAATGAGGGCAAATGAACTCCCCCCGGCCCCACAGCCCGATCTTGCGGGGCCTCTCTGGGATGGAGAGCCCGGCGGCTGAGCGGGGACGGCCGAGGCCATGCCTGGCTGAGCAGGGGGGGGTCAGGACGTGGCGTCCCTTGGATGTGTCCCAGCCTTCTGCCCTGCCGGGACTCGCACCGGGGCACACGGAGACCTGGGCACCGCGACCTCGCTGCTCCCTGTTTGAGGTACACAAAATGTCCCCAAGATACAGGATAGAGAAGCAGCGGTGGGGCNGGTGAGGCTCCCCCAGAGCTGTTCCTCAGGGAAAAGGGAGAAATGAGGGTACGGATCAAAGCCTTCCCACTGCCAAAGGGACGGCAGAAATAAGACTAACGAGCAGAGATGCTGCGTGGCAAAGCAGCGAGGAGAAAAACCCAAACCAGCAAAGAAAACACCGCAAAACTGCGCAGGGAAACAGAAACTTTGGGTAAGAGGGTGGGCAGCAAAGCTGTGTTGCAATTCGGGCAGCTCCTTCTCAGGCCGTCTGGGCTGGTTATTTCTCTTTGCCCTCTCGGTTTTGCATAAAAAATGGGGATTGGGATAAGGAGGAAACTGGAAGGGGAGCGGGAAACAAATGTGTATTCAAAATGGGTTCTGATCCCCCCAAAAGGAACAGCAGAAACACCACCCCACCACCCCCTGGACAGGCAATATTGGGGTGGGCTAGTAGGTTTGGGGACAAAGAGGGGAAAGACAGGCTGGGGAAATTTGGGGGGTCCCTCCTTGCACTGCACTGGGGGATCCCTGGGGTTTTGCCCCTCAGCAGGGTTTGCTGTTGAGGGGGGTGCATGCACCCAGAGTGTGGGTCACCACCGGGGTTTGCACCCTGGGTGCCTGCCCCTTTTGGGGGTGTGGGACCCCATCAGGATTTGCACCCCACCAGGCAGCCCGGTGCACGTTGTCCCAGGGTGTTGGACCCCCAGACCGGCCATGTTGGCGCATGAGTGCCCACCCCCTGTGTGTATCCCACGGAGGGGGGCCAGGAGGATGCAGGCACCCCAGGGTGCTGGTGGCAGACCCTGGCAGAGCTTGGACCCCATGGGGTGACCAGGAGGATCCCCATCCGGGCAAGGTTTGCATCTCCTGGGATGGCTGATGGGTGCCCCCCCCAGAGGCACAAGATCTGGACAGGGTTTGCACCCCATGGGATGGTAGATGGGTTCCCAATCCGGGGTACTAAATTCAGAGAGGGTTTGTACCCCCGGGAATGCCCGGGTTGGGTACATGGGTGCCCACCCCCAGCGTCCTTGATCCAGAGAGGGTCTGTGCCCTTGGGGATACCCGGGTTGGATACATGGGTGCCCACCCCCGGGGTACTGGACACAGACAGGGTCTGCACCCCCAAGGATACATGGTTGGGTGCACACACCATAGGGTGCCACACTCAAAGCCAGGTTTGCACCCCCGGGAATGCCCGGGTTGGGTACATGGGTGCCCACCCCCGGGGTCCTCGATCCGGAGAGGATCTGCACCCCGGGGATACCCAGGTTGGGTACCCGGGTGCCCACCCCCGGGGTACTGGATCCAGAGAGGGTCTGCACCCTCGGGGATACCTGGGTTGGGTACATGGGTGCCCACCCCCGGGGTACTGGATGTGAAGAGGGTTTGCACCCTCGGGGATACCCGGGTGGGTGCCCACCGCCGGGGGATCGGATCCGGGCAGGGTCTGCACCCCCGTGGATGCCCGAGTGGGATGCAGGGGCGCCCACCCCCGGCTGTCACACACC
>VXAK01016649.1:104948-191413 GCA_013399435.1 Arenaria interpres
AAGCCCCCAAAAACTTCAAGGCTGGGGGAAACGCAGAGAGAGGAGATGAGGGCACTGAGATTATTTTTTTTTAGGGAGAGAAAAGGAAAATGGCTCCAATGGGCCCCCAGACCCCTCCCCAGGGTTTGGCGGGCTCCGGCGTGCCTGTTTGCAAGGGGAGATCAAGGCACGGGTCCCACAGGCAGGTCCCCCCCGTTCCCCCACACCCCCCGCTTTAACTGCCAGTAAAGGCTGTGCTCTCTGGTTTTCCACCCAGTTACCCCAAATTCCCAGGTCCCAGGGATATGTATGTACAGGAGGGAAACTGGGACCCGGTCAACCTGCTGGTGGGCGCTTCTCCAGCCTGGTTGGGCTCCTGGCTGAGCTTTGCAGGGGCCACACAGGGCAGGGGATGGTGCTGGGCACAGACCAGAGGGGCTGCGACATCCCCAGTTGGTTCCCAGTGCCCACCCCTGGGACACTGGGAGACGGAAGGGCGGTCTGATGCTTTTCCTCGCCCGCTGCCCCATCCTGCAAAGCCACCCCAGCCCAGCTGGGATGGGAGCACCACCCTCACCCAACGGTATTTCCCACTAACCCCGTGAGGGTGGGAAAGTCACCCCCGAGAAGCGTTCCCCCAGCTGGGACGAAGGATGTCCAGGAAGGCGATGGGACCCACAATCCCCAGCCGGACCCCTTTGCCCGGTTTATCCCTGCCACTTGCCCCCGCCGAATATATTTAGTGGCTGGATTCCTTTATGATTCTGACCCCCTGACATGGGCTGCAGCGGCTCCGCTTTGACTGACGGTGGATTTCCTCTCCGCCCTGCCAGAAAGCCGGGGCGAGAGATGGGAAGGCATTTCCTCGGGGCCGGCCGGCCGCCGCTGCCCCATCTAACCCCTGGGGACAGAGGGGAAAAACCCCAGCGTGGATCCCACGGCTGGTGTGTGTGTGTTTGTGCAGGTAATCAGCGATTTACCATGTGCCCTGGGTGTTCCTATTGACTCTTGTCAGATTAGGAGTGATGGAGAGGGCGGTATGTAAACGTGAGCCGTGAGGGTGCAGGATCTGCCTGGATTTCCCGGTCTCTCCCTTCGTTTTGCCCCAAATCCCCACGTTTCTGGTGGGTCGGGGGTGCGGAGAGGTGGAAGGTGCCAACTTCGCCTCCAGCCGGAGCAACAACTGCCCTTTCTGAGCTTTTCCCCGGGACCGAATCAAAACCCTGCGGAAGCAACAACATTTTCCGAAGGAACTGATTAAAATCTATTAAGCTATTTACAAGCGGGCTGGATCAGAGCTGCCTTATCTGGGAATACAACAGGAAAGCAACTTCTCTTAAAATCTAAAAGGCGCAGGAGATTTCCTGGTCCCGGGACAGATTTATAAACCCTTTACACACGGGGAACGCGCAGGCAGGCACATAGCAACCGCCTTTCATCTGTGTTTTGGACACGGCGGGCTCCGGTTCTTCTCCGTAAATCCCATCCCATCCCGCCTCGAAGTGCCGGGATGGGGCAGGGAGGGAGGATGCCAAACCCTCCGTCCTGCCCCGAACGGGTCTCCTGGGTGCGTTTTGCAGGACGGGAGGTTGGGAAGAAGACCCGCAACATCCTTTTTTTTAAAAATTATTATTATGATTATTATGATTAATTATTCATTTCCCTTTAGTAGGAGCTGAAGCGCACTGAAAAAAATAATTAAAAAAAATAATAATAAAAAAAAAATCCATCAAAAAAACCTGCCCAAAGTTGCAAGGTTTTATTTTGAATATGGCCGTGTTATTTTTTCACCCCTCGGGATGCGCCGGGCCTGGATATCGTCATTATTATAAAAATAACAACCTCTGTTACTCGAGGCCCAGGAGGCCAGAGGATTTTTAGTAGGAGTAGTACAATATATCCCCTCAAGGGAAAAGGAAAATAAAAAGGAAGAGACGAATTCCACGCGACACACGGTACTGCCTCCATCCCGCACCGCTTTTCCAAGGAGGGGAGATTTTTCCAAGGATTTTCCGGGCGAGGATAAAGCGCTGGGCAGGGACAGGACCCGACGGATGTCTGGAGGCTCTCCGACGGAGCCCCTCACCCAGGTTTTTCCTGCTCCTTGCTCTTCCCCTCCGCACCGTGGGGGTAACATCGATTGATCTCCCCCTGGGTATCGCCGGGGGGGAAACTCACGGGGTTTTTCAGAACCTGCCCTGTGGTCGCAGGACAAAAAATACCGCAAAAATACTGGAAAAATTTGGATTTTCTCCCACGCTGGAAGACAGCACCTTCCTAGGGTCCCCTCTGTGCCACATTTTGAGTGCTAATAATAATAATAATAATAACAACAACTTTTTTTTTCCTTCCCCCACCCCCCCTTTAGCACCTGGCATTCTGATTGCATTAGTAAGATGGGTTTCATTCTGCACCCGACCTAAAATGCTGGTTAAACCTGTCCTGGAGGAAGCTCCGCGTTACATAAAGGCAGCTGGGGCCCTGTGAAAATGCCACCTTGTTAATTGGGACCGCATCAGAGTAATTAGCAGCAGTCTGGAAAGAACTCTTCTGGACTTTTTGGTTTATTTTTGTTGGGTTTTTTTGGTTTTTTTTTTTACGCTTACCTTCCCCATTCTGGCGTTCAGAACTCTTACCTGTATCTGGGGCACGGGAAGGAGCAGAGCTCTCCCGGGGCTTTTGCTTTGGAGAGTGGGGAAATTACAGGCTACAAGCTACGGGCTAAAATAGACCGAGCAGACAAAGGGTGGAAGAAAAGCTTTGTTCTCCCCTCTTTTAGCGGATGGGGAACGGTGGCGGCAACTCCCCGTGGGGCAGGCAGAAAATCCCTGACCCCAACCCGCGCTTTCGCCCCCCACTCTTTTAAAAAAAAACCATCCCCTTTTAGCCTGGATCCCACATCTGGCTTTTCACTGGGCTTGCCAACGGCGGGTTTATTTTCACTAAATAACCTCCCCCACCCTCCCTTGCCCCCCCTCTTGCTTCAGAGACATTAAAATGTGTGAGAAAGTGCAAATCCTAAATTAGCTCGATATTCACATGTTCCTTAATTATTGATGAAGCTCTGGGCTCCCAGGGGCAGTTTTGGCAGAGGCAGCCGGGGGTTCCCAGCAGAAGAGCCGGCTCTCGGCGGCGCGGCTCCCACCCAGGCAGAAGATCCACGTCTTGCCCACGCCCCCCCAAACCTCCCCAGGTCCACCAGACTTTCCCCAGGGATCCCTACTGGGACCAGCCATTTAGGAGGAGAAACCAGAGCTTTCCCCTTATACATCCCGCAGTGAAAAACGTAGACCAAAATAAAAAAGCTAAAATTTTGAGCACACGCACTCAGGATGCTCCAATTATTTTTAAAATGCAGCATTAAGAGTTACAAAATAAATATCTTTCCGTCCCTTTAGGTCAAAAGGGACTAGCAGAATTTCCCTCTTGCACTTTAAAATGGATAAAAATGGATTAAGATAAGGAAAAAAAAATAATTAGAGTGACTCAGAAGCAGAACTTTAAGTTGTGACTTGCTGAGAAGTCAAGCTCCGGTTTGGCTTTGGAGCAATTTTCCCGCTTCTGCCACCACAGGAGTTTTTTATTTTTTACCGTATTCGCCAGCCCCACATCACGAAAGGTTTGTTTATCCAAGGAAAAGTTTGTTTGTCCCTGCGTGGGACAGGACCAGAGCCGGAGTTATTGTCCCAGGACTCCCCGAGCTCAGAGCCACGGCCGCTAACACTGCGCGGCTGAGATTTATAACCCTTCGCGTAATTTGGGTTCTCCTGCCCAGGAACGAAGAGAAATGAAGCAAAGAACGGCCTCAGAGGCGAGAAATCCTCCCGATGTTTGAGGACACGCTATTCTAAGATCTTTTTTTTTTTTTTTTCAGGAGAGGCGTGATGCTCCGCAGCGTTTCCAATAGACTTTGTGTGGTTTTCCTCTCTTCTCGGAGCTTCCTTCCTCCGCTCGGGCGCTGGCAGGTTTGGAGGTTTCGTGACGTCAATTGTGCCTTTTGAAGGTGGGTGCTTTAAGAACTTGACTCCCGTGTGTTTAAACAGGAGAAAATTGGTTAATTACATGGGTGCACTCAGCTAATTTTCTTTGCCGAGAGCTGATTATCCGAAAGAACCGGAACTACCTTCTGCTTAAAGGAAAATTGCATTAACGGGACGTGATGCTGAACGGGATGAGTCCCCAAGTGCATTTCTTAAGGTTCACACAAAGCGGCTGCATCTTGGATATTGTCTAAAGGACCAAAAATTCACACAGATGGAAAGCTTTGGGGCCTGAGATCTGAACCCCATCTGAAACGGGGTTGTCTTAAAACTTGTACTTAATAGTGGCACAAATCTGTGCTTTGCAATCATCTTGGATGTTACTTCTGCTTTACACTGGTCGTGTGTAAAGGAATAGAGCTGGTACATCTGAGACCCCACCGGTGTCCAACTCTGGGGCCTCAGCACAGGAGAGACATGGAGCTGTTGGAGCGGGGCCAGAGGAGGCCCCGGAGATGCTGGGAGGGCTGGAGCCCCTCTGCTGGGAGGACAGGCTGAGAGAGTTGGGGGGGGTCAGCCTGGAGAAGAGAAGGCTCCAGGGAGACCTTGGAGCCCCTTCCAGTCCCTCAAGGGGCTCCAGGAGAGATGGGGAGGGACTCTGGATCAGGGAGGGGAGCCACAGGACGAGGGGGAATGTCTTTAAACTAAAAGAGGGGAGATTGAGATGAGATCTCAGGAAGAAATTCTTTGCTGTGAGGGTGGTGAGAGCCTGGCCCAGGTTGCCCAGAGAATCTGTGGCTGCCCCATCCCTGGAGGGGTTCAAGGCCAGGTTGGAGGGGGCTTGGAGCAACCTGGTCTGGTGGGAGGTGTCCCTGCCCAGGGCAGGGGGTGGAACTGGATGGGCTTTAAGATCCCTTCCAACCCAAACCATTCTATGGTTCTATGATCTTGGGAAGAAATCCAAGGAACAGTGCCTGTCCCATACATCTGGGTTGTCACCTCCCACCCTTGCCTCACAGGAAGGCTCTGCAGAGTGGGACACAGCACCATCAAAGCAGTTGAGGCCCATGGAGCTCACGCAGACTGTGGCCCTATGCTGGTAACAGACTACTTTCCCATGGCCTCTACTTCCCAGGATGGAGTTCTGTGCTTGCAGGTAGTTACAAGCACGACTTGGCACGTTTATTGCTGTTCACAAAATCCCAGTTGCAAACCCCATCGCTTCCCCGACAGTGAATTTCGAGGCTCAAGTAACTCCCGAGAAACCAGCACCTGAATGAGGCTCCCAGTGGGAAAAGGCAAATTTTCTTCTGTGTCGCCGGTGACCTGGGATGACCAGAACTGGAAAGATTTTAAGATCTCTGCCGCGCTGTGCATCATTCTCGGTTTGGGAGAGAAAGTAGAGTGGCGACTCTCATTTTGCTTGGTTTCTGGGTAATTTTACTTGGAGGTACGTAATTTTGTGCCACAGTCTGCGAGCCCAATGGATAAATATATAAACAAAAGACCCTGCTGTTTAAAAGTCTTATTTTCACTGCAATGAAACCAAGTGATATCCTTGTGCTTACGTTCTGCTAATTTCACCATTCGGGTAAGGACGTAATTCTTTTTCTTAACGCTTTCGAAAAAAGAACCTTCTCGCCAAACCCGAGTGTGGTTTAAACTGGACTCGCAACCCACGATAAACAACAAGAAAAATATAATTTATTACTTTGAAACACGCGCCTCAGCGTCTCAACCATCCCTTTCACCTGGTAAGAAGAGCTCTTTGTGGAGTAACGCAAAACTGGCCGACAACACACGCAGAGCAGCAACGTGAACTCCTTGTTTTAAATGTTAGGCTGATTTTTTTTTTTTCCTCCTAAAACTCATCTTCTGCCCATGCTATTTCCCTCTTCGAGCTTGAGGCCCATTAAAATCCTACATTTCCTGGGATAAAAGTGAAATTCCCACTTCTTGGACAAATAGAAAGTCTTCTGTATTTCAATCTGAGCCAGATTTAAAACATAGATACAGAATCACAGACTGATACGGGGTTGGAAGGGACCTCTGGAGATCATCTAGTCCAACCCCCTGCCAAAGAAGGTCCACCCAGAGCAGCTCACACAGGAACTTGTCCAGGTGGGGTTTGAACGTCTCCAGGGAAGGAGACTCCACCACCTCTCTGGGCAGCCTCTTCCAGGGCTCTGCCACCCTCACAGGAAAGAAGTTCCTCATGTTTAGGTGGAACTTCTTATACTTGTTTGTGCCCATTTCCTCTTGTCCTGTCACTGGGCACCATTGGAAAAAGACTGGCCCCATCCTCCTGACACCCACCCTTGAAGTATTGATAGGTGTTGATCAGATCCCCCCTCAGCCTTCTCTTCTCCAGACTAAAAACACCCAAGTCCCTCAGCCTCTCCTCATAAGGGAGATACTCCAGGCCCCTCATCATCTTTGTAGCCCTCTGCTGTCCCCTCTCCAGCAGTTCCCTGTCCTTCTGGAACTGGGGAGCCCAGAACTGGACCCAGTGCTCCAGATGGGGCCTCCCCAGGGCAGAGCAGAGGGGCAGGACGACCTCCCTCCACCTCTTCTTGATGCTCCCCAGGATGCCATTGGCCTTCTTGGCCACAAGGCCACATTGCTGGTTCATGGGCATCCTGTTGTCCACCAGGACTCCCAGGTCTTTTTCCTCACATGCAGTGCTTAATTGTAGTAACATGGTAAATTTATAAAGATTTACTCCTGGTTTTATTCTTTCCGTAACCAACACTGGAATCCGGCCAAATGCTCAGAAGAATTTAGCACACAGAAACTCCTGCAAGATTAATACAGAGAACAAACAAACAAGCCCAGTGGTATTTGGAGAAAGAAACCCCATTCCTTGACCAGCACCTTTTCAAATTGAAATCCCACAGAGACTGTAAAGTTTAGCTGCTTAAGACATAAAAAAAAATAAATAATAAAAATCACTGGAAAAAGGCAAGCTTTTGGCTTCTGCTAACAAACAAAAATCCAAACTCGGGGTGAAATTCGAAAGGCTGCTTTGAGGGGCGCCCACAAAATTTAGGATGCTTCAATATAACATAAATCAATTATTTTGCTGGGTTTTTTTTTTCCATCAAGAATAGTACTTTTTTCACCCCCAGCACGGAGCTTACTCGAAACTCTACGGCAACCTCACGGCGTCAAGCGGCAGTTTCGCTGAAGGAAGGCAGGGAACAAGCCCAGCCGCAGCAGCCCCATCACGGCCAATATTTGTACGGCGCTGAAAAGCAAATCCTGCAAGGCTGAAACACAGAGAAAGGCATCCCCTTCTCCCTCACAACGAGGAAAGCGACAGTAATTGCGCTGCAATGAATGAGCGCGTCCTGAGGGCAAGAAAGGTGCGCTGTAAACCAAGATATCTCAAAAAAAAAAAAGAAAAAAAAAGAAGGAAGATTTCAGCTGCAGCTAAAACATCTTTAGCCACGGGGACTGTGTGCTTCAGACTCAGCTTCTCCCACCGGACAATAAAGGCAGCTCGGGGAAATTTTTTCATATTAACATCTGCATCTTGACAATGTTTTTCAAACCCCGTTAAGCAACTCAACTGAGCTGAGACAATTAAAAAAAAAAAGAAAAAAAAGAAAGTCCCTATTTTATTCAGCGGAGCAGGGCAATGGGGATGTTTTAGATTTACGCTGATGAGACACAGCCCAGGCCCAAAGTCAAACCAACAGCTAACGGGTTTGAATTCTGGTCAGCTCCTCCGGATTATTCCATGAAAACTGGCTGGATTTCAGGGTTGGGCTGGCGATTTGCCGTGGCCAAAGCAGTATCAGAACCAGACCCCGGGATGGTGAGCGCTTCTTCCTGTTCCCCCACTTCCAAGCTCGCCCATCCCTGCTGACAGCACTCAGCTGAGGGAGATTCAGATGCCAAAATCCACCCCCCATGTTTAAGCCGCCGAGTTCCAGCATTATTTATACTTATTTCCAGGCTTACGAATAGAAACAAAGCTCTGATTTGGTTATAAATCTAAATTGCAGAATTTCGATGTATAAATGGCAAGATGAACGCATCTGACCAGCTATGCTTTTAAAATCTGTTCGTTCTCCTCATTTCACAGAAAAATTTGCTCCGTCCAAGACAACTTTTTGATTTCCAGATGCACCGCTGAAGGTAACCAAAACGCTGCCTGGGAACCGACGGTTTAATAAAGGCACAGCTGCTTTAGCTTTGTTGCAAAGTTACAATTGCTTGACGATAGTTAACAACTCAGAAAGGAAACAAAGGGAGGTATTTTTATTTCGTTCTTTAGTACGGACACTCAGGCATAAACCTTTCATTGGAGTAAGGATTTGGGGAAGAAACAACATTTGTTTTAGATGTAAAAGGAGATCAATGAAAAAATTAAGACAGGACTTTGCAAAAATCAGTGAAAAAACATACATACAGCTTTGCTAAACCCCTCTCCAGTTTCCAGAAGCAGAGCTGGGATGTCACAAGTGAGAACAAGAGTGGCTTTATCATTAAAGGCAGCAGTAGGGCGACTTATTGCTTCCCCCTGGATTGAGAAAAACCCATAAATTTATCAAGTCCTGCTTTGCAGCCATGCCAGCCTTGGTCCCGCACCTTTTTAACATGGCCCTGAAACTCATGTTGGCCTGTCAGCGTGTTCTGCCTTGAAAAAAGCTGTATTTAAACACTGGTTTGAGTTGGAGGTAGAGCAATGTGCTCAAGACTGGATCACAGCGATGTCTGGCCGGTGTCCTTACACAGACTTCTCCTCTAGCCCTCTAGCACGGGTTCAAATCACCCAGAGTCCCAGCTTGACTCTTCAATGGTTAAAAGTGCTTGCGGTGCTTCTTTTTCTTTCTCTGCTCTCCTTCCACACACTCATCTGTCTCCTCTTTTTGCCTTTTGTGTTTCTTCTTATGGCGTTTCTTTTCCTTTGCCTCAGAGTCCTCTACGCCGAGATCTTCTCCATCAGATGCTCCCATATAAATTTCTCCATTGCCCATATTTTCATCACAGCCAATGCTTTCCTCTTCGTGCTGCTCTTTATGTTTCCTTTTCTTTTTCCCCAAGTGACACTCATTTAACGGGGCATCCAGTTCCTTCCCATTCAAGCTTCCTACCTTAGACTGTTTCACTTTTGGTTTCTCACAATGCTCTGCACTCTCTGCCTCATCCCTCTTCTGCTTCTTCTTTTTCTTTTTGACTTTGGTTTTCAGTTCTTCCGAAGGCTCCAGAGCCTCGTCAGTTGTGAGGTGGGAATCGTCCCCCTTTGTTTCTGTTTCGTTCTGGGAGCCCTTCAGTTTTGCCATGCGCTTGGCGAAATATTCCTGCACGGTGAGGACACTCTTCACTGTATTGTACCCGTCCGTGGGCTCAGAGAGCCAGCCGTTCCCCTGCTTCTCTTCCTGAGACTCGGGACTGGTCAGATCCTCCTGCAGGTGAACAAAGAAGAGAGGGGTGAGAGTCAGAAACACTGGCTTTAAAAATAAGGTTCTTTTTTTTCACACTAAAAAAATATACTAAAATACAATATGGTGCTTTGAATATTGTGAAGCACAATCACAGGCTGGGTGGAGAATGGACGGAGAGCAGTCCTGAGGAGAAGGACTTGGGGGTGTTGAGCCTGGAGAAGAGAAGGCTCCAGGGAGACCTTGGAGCCCCTTCCAGTCCCTCAAGGGGCTCCAGGAGAGATGGGGAGGGACTCTGGATGAGGGAGGGGAGCCCTAAGAGGAGGGGGAAGGGTTGGTCACTGAAAGAGGGGAGATGGAGCTGAGATGTGGGGAAGAACTTCTTTGGTGGGAGGGTGGTGAGAGCCTGGCCGAGGTTGCCGAGAGAAGCTGTGGCTGCCTCATCCCTGGAGGGGTTCAAGGCCAGGTTGGAGGGGGCTTTGAGCAACCTGGTCTGGTGGGAGGTGTCCCTGCCCATGGGAGGGGGGTTGGAACTGGGTGATCTTTAAGATCCCTTCCAACCCAAACCATTCTATGTTTCTATGAAAGGTACAGAGTTGGGCAGAAGTAGGAGGCAGCCCTTAATGCAGAAGACTTAGGGAGAAGAGGTGACACTATAGAAGGCAGCAAGAGAATTCAGAACCAGACAATTCTCTGTTGGGTTGAACTTCTTACTGTTTACCTCCTCCCATGCAGCTCCTGCAGATTACGTATGACACTATCATACTCGGTGTATTACACTCACTTTGCAAAGGCACATGTTTCTACAAGATATAAACCAACGCGAAAAATAACAGAGTACAATCTATTTGCCTGTGGCATAAAGGAAATCCCGTGCTTGGAACACCTCTACAGCAAAGTGCAAAAACCTCTGATACCCGGTGCAATCCGGCATCGATGCATCTCTTCCATCTTATCTGATCTTTAGAAATGTTGGTTTCGTAGCTGGTTGACTGTCATTGCGTCCCAGATGTTGTTATTTAAACACGCTCCATTTGATCTTACATTATCAGATGGCAAAACCAACATCATGGGTTAGATCTTACAAGGCTTCTGCATACACTAAATAAATAGCTGCTGAACTCCAGCTGCAGGTGAATATCTATGAAAAGAGCCTACTATCTAGAAAGTAAATATAAAATAAAAAGCAAAGCGTAGCTCTGGAGCTGGATGTTATGTACGGCATGAAGAGAACCGACTCTGAAAAAGCAAGGAATGCAACAAGACGCAGACACATAACTGGTTAAATTATCTGTGACTTACAAAATAAACAACCCAAAAAGGCAGCTGAAATTCAGACTCCTTTGCACGGAGAGTGAAGCACTCTAAAATAACCCTTTGCGGCGTATCCTTTTGCTTGGCAAATGTCAGAGATGACCCTTGGAAATGTTGCAAATTTTACATTGCCTTTTTTTTTTTCTAAAGCCTTGTATGAACTGCAGGTAAATGCACACACCTCCCTCAATGGGAAAAGCTGAGCAGGTGAGAAGTGAGTAGAAACCTTACCACCACCTGGCCTACAACACGCTTCTTGAACGGGAGATGATCGGCAGCTACTGCAGTCAAACGTGGTGAGCAGGACAGAGATGCTTCCCTGATTTTCCATTCATAAACGCAGGGATAGAGAAGGGCATCCCCTCTGCCCATCCGCCTTGTATGTGAACGGAAGCGCCTATAAAATGCCACCAAATCAGAGCAGTGATGTTTCATACCCACCTTCCCTGGCAGAAACGGATACACCGGGTGAAGGCCAGCAGCAAACTGGGAGATATAAACCCACTTATCTCAACCCTTTACAGTTACTGCGTGATGGCGTAGATAAGCGATCTGGCTCTCTTCAGGGCATCGTTAAACTCGCCGGCTGAAGGAGGGTTTATCAGGGTTTGGGGGTAAGATTTTGCAGGTCAGGCTCCTTCTGCGGCCGTAACCTTTACTCAGTCACACGAGCAGGAATGCAAAAATTTGTGTCATTAGTGATGCATTACGAGTAGCGATTTCCTCATACATCTGCTTTCAAGAGAGCTATTCCAGTGGAACGAAAGCAATGCCACACTCGAGATTCCAGCAATGTTTGTGTGGGCACTTAGAAAAATTAGGTGCTTTTCTTGTAGGAATACCTTGTAGTGTACCCTTCAGGAAAGTTTATGAAGTTACTGAAACTATTTGACTCCTGGCAAAGAAGAGATGTTGAACGTGGGAAAAAAAACCCCTATACATATCTGTAGATACAGATATTTGGAAAGGGAGCTGCAGTAGAAGTCTGACAATTCAGAATCCATAGAATAAGTGGATTTGTTGGTAGCCGCTGTCTTTTGAATAAGGTACACCTCCCAACCTAAGCAAGCAGCCTTAGAGTGGATCAAAAATAGATGCCCTGCTAAAGCAGAGTTAAACAGGGCACTTTCTTTTCCTTTTCCTTCTACCCACGGCAGGATTTTGACACCTTGGATTGCAAAATGACAAACGGTCTCCCCCGTTTTGTGCCGCTGATGCCAGCCAGAACAGTTTCCCTCCCCACCCCAATACGTTAAACCTACTTGCCACCAGAACACCCATTACCCCCTGGCCAACCAGGAAAGGATTTTCTCATTCCCTTGGTGACTTCAAGTCCTGACAACTTAATTACTGTAATTGAAGACAAATATTACTTGAACTCTACACATTTCTTTTATAAAATACATTAGACATAAAAAAAATAAAAAATGTTCCTTTGGTTAAGCTGAGGAGTTCAGAAGGTATGCATGAGCCCAGAAAATAAGAACCTTGCTCAGAAACTCCTTTATTGATAAGAATTTTAATAACCATGGGCCACTGAACACAGAACCAACAGGGCATGGAGACAAGCAAAGAGGTGCCAACCCTAGAAAACCTCTCAGTTTAGGAAAAGCTTATGTGAAACCATAAATCACCTGGAAAAGGCTCTTAAGCGCCAGAAGTGTTCCCCCTCCCATGATGTACCTGTCCCAGTAGCCATGGGAACACCGCTGAACTCTAAACATGGGTGTTCTCTAACCTCTCCTTGGGAGACTCACAGTTTATGCAACTCCTTCCCTGCTTGCCCCACCGCATGCATGTAAGATTCAAATAAAAATAAGATCATAGAATCATAGAATGGCTTGGGTTGGAAGGGATCTTAAAGGTCACCCAGTTCCACCCTTCCTGCCCTGGGCAGGGACACCTCCCACCAGACCAGGTTGCTCCAAGCCCCCTCCAACCTGGCCTTGAACCCCTCCAGGAATGGGGCAGCCACAGCTTCTCTGGGAAACCTGGGCCAGGCTCTCACCACCCTCACAGCAAAGAATCTCATCTAAATCTCCCCTCTTTCAGTTTAAAACCCTTCCCCCTCATCCTATGGCTCCCCTCCCTGATCCAGAGTCCCTCCCCATCTCTCCTGGAGCCCCTTGAGGGACTGGAAGGGGCTCCAAGGTCTCCACGGAGCCTTCTCTTCTCCAGGCTGAACCCCCTCAACTCTCTCAGCCTGTCCTCCCAGCAGAGGGGCTCCAGCCCTCCCAGCATCCTCATGGCCCTGATATACATACTTATATGATATACATACTTAAATGTTTACTCTGTTGCTGCAACTTCTGAAAAGCAATTTATTACACAAGATAGAAGACAGAAAGAAACACTCCAGCTCCAAAGAACTGATGACCACAAAGGAAAAGACCAATCATGCTGTAACTGGTGGGTGGCCTGAAGACTGGGCTTTGGAGGAGATACACGTGTCCATGCTGTGAGTTCAAAAATCGCCAACAAAAATGGGCTGAGAAGGTGAAGTCAAAAGGAGTTGGGAATACTGGTCTCTAGGGAACTGGTAGGATGGTCCCACGCAAGAGAAAAGGACTGCTTGAAACATGGTGTTAAATGTGGAACGATTAAGAGGAAACAATAGGAAAATTCAAGGAGAGGTTGGGAAGTGCACAGGAAAAGATGAAGGTCAATTATAGCCAGAAGTCCCCTGTAAATATCATCTGTTTATGTAATTAGTTAAATGTATGGAAAATAATTGGAAGTACATAAAGCACTCTAAATACCGCCGTGTTTTTTTTTACTGACTGCTTTCTTCACTTGAGACACACAATGCTGATTTAATCATTAAGTTAGTACACCGAACTTAAGAGACTGAAATCCTGGTTCCCTTGATTCCTGCAGGATCAGGACTGCATCTTGAAGGCTTCGCACTCTCAGAGCACCTCTCAACCACAGTTATTTAGTGAAAGAAAAAATAGGGGATTATGGTCAATTATATAAAGAAAACAATTCACATCGCATCATGAAAACAGTTTGGCAGAAGCCCAAAGCAGAAAACACTTAGACATCTAATGAAATCAAATTAGTTTGAACCCCAAATATCTTTGGAGATTTAAGATTGAAGAACTAAAATCTAAAAATAAAAAGTGCATCCGCGTGTTACTCTGGGAGGAAAAGCGAAAAATAACCCATCAGCAAAGACAAAAGGGTGCTGGTACATCAGCAACAGAAGCACCTCGGATTAATTCAGTGAAGTTTCCCTCCCCTCCACACCACAAGTGTTTCCTTCTCAGCACTTAAAGCTTAGAATAGGGGAATCAAAACCACCTACCGTAGAGTCTCACATCTGCCACGTATGAACTAGAATTACTTAAGTAATTTCAAGCCTTTTCTCGTTTGTAAATGAGGGGGTACTAATTCACAAGTAACTTTGTTAGCTCAAATTTTCTCAAAATGACACGAAGGGAAAAGCACAGAAAGGGGGAGCATACAGGCAGAATAAAACTAAACTATAATTTCAGTAGGTTCTCACTTAAATTACAGAAAACGGGCGAGACAAAGCAAGGAGTTACGCGGCAATCGCGCGGTCATTCACGGCCTGAAAATGCAACAACCCCTTTCTGGGGCTGGGCCGAACCACAGTGATTAGCTACTTTCTCGTTGAGAAGCCAGAACAACGAGATGAATATAATCCAGTTCTGTTTCTGCTGCTTCAGGTCCTCGCCGCAGAGGTGCGCCGGAATGACCCCCGCGCAGTCGCACAACCCCACAGGCAAGAACCCAGGGCATCCCTGTATCTCTCTAAGCCAGGTCTAGCTGGGATGGGGGGAAGCGCGGCAGATCATTCACCCAGCATCACTCTGGAGCTCTGCAGACATTAAGGAGGACAGAGTCTTGCTTTAAGGAGCTGACAACTTAAGTATGAGCATAAACATTTGGATTGGGATCAAAGAGGCAAGGGAGTGAACAAAGACCTGTAGCACAATGGGTTTAAGCAGGATTAAAATAAATACATGCATAAATAAGGCCACGTACTATCACTTCTGACGTCGATTCTGGCATAAGAAGAGGTACCCAGGGGGCTCTAATGTTTTCAATTTACCTGATGAAGATGGGTGTTCTGCAGACAGCATCTTCGGACGAACAAATGACACCAAGCTCCCAACACAGAAAGGGCTGATGCAAACAGAAAAAAGGGACAATTTTCCCCGTGCTTATGAGGCAGAGGATGAGCAGCAGCAGATGTGTATAACTAACATGAAACTCTGTTAGTAGGAGAAATCAGTATAAATGTGAAGCCTCAACAGCCACTGGGAGTCTCAACTGTTGAAAGCAGCTCAGACGACTATCAGGAAAGCGTTAGGTAGAGTCAACCCTTGCTCGGAACGGAAAATGGAAGATCTAGTCTCTAGAAGCATCTTCCAGCCCTATAATGCTGTAAAAACTTAAACAGGGATACAATTTGACCTCTAATAAAAGCGGGTTTAATGGAAGAGATGAAAAGCAGGAACCTAAACCTGGAAAGAAACGATAAAAATTCAGGTCACCTGCAATCTCTTTTTTTTGTTGACCCTGGTATTCTAATCACCAGGATACCTCACCTGACCCTAGCGAGGTTTAATTTTACTACTATTTATAGTGAGTGCCAATATAACAAGGAATCCACTTCTGGGAAACGGAATGAAAATCCTGAATGTCTAATACCTATCGGGGCTGTAGGACACAATAGCACTTTTTAAAAGGACAAGTTCCAATTACTATAGAGAAGGACTTTCCTGTTTGAATCCATTAAAGTAAGTTCTGTGCTAAAATACACTGAAAAATCAGCTGCCGCCTTCCCGTTGGATATTAAGTACTGTACACCACGGGAACTGTCAGCTCTGTCTCTCCCCAGCAAGGACAAGGAGAGAGGTTAGGAAGTAACTAATGGAAAAGGGACAAGGAAAAGCCTTTAAAAAAAATCCAGCCATTTTCTCCATGTAATTATGAAGATCCAGTTTTGCTACGCCTGCCTCCACCGGCAACTGCAAAGGATATTGCAGTCAGCTTGTGCTTCTTGCAATTAATAAGGGCAAGGACTTTTATTGTAGCAAATCTCTGCCTAGAATAATTTTGGGGCTATTCACAGAATTCTTGATTGGGAGTGACCTCTGGAGGTCTTCAGTCCAGCCTCCGACCTGGAGCAGGACTCAGCCAGTGCTAGATCAGGTCAGCTTTTTGTACCTCCAAGGATGGAGGTTCCACAATCCTTCAGGATACCCCTTCCGATGCGGCACCATATCCTAGTGAGGAGGTTTTATTGCCACATACCAGCACTCGTTTCATTCTACTGTATGAATCTATAGGTGCTTGGGTTTCAAGTACATTTACACTGCATCTGCTGACTCCATTTTTAATATTAGTTTTAAATTCCGCAGTGATGTATTTCTATTAAAAATGCAGTCAAATCCTCCCAGGCCATCTTGTAATTCTTCTTTGTATTTTTGCCAAAAGCTCATCCTATACCTCGGAAAGTGGCCAATTTTAGCATTTTCATTCATTCTTACAATTCACACGTTACCCCTAAAATAGAAAGCCACTATCTCTCTTGCCGAACGCAACGTGTAGGTATCTAAAATGCCATTTTCTTGTCATATAAACGATATATTTTTCACTGTCGTACGATGTATTGGGTCCCAGCCTGTTTCCATCAGTGAAACGGGAGCCGCACAATAAGCTGTAACACTCAGACCGGGTTTTGCCATCAGCCTGAAAACAACAGCGGAACAGGAAGCAACAGGGGTTGCAAAAGTGCAAGGGATTAAATTTTGGCCAGAGACTTGATTACAACGATAGTCCTGGGGATTCATTCCAGCTGTCATTATCAGATCCCGGTCAGTCCTCCAGTTCCAACAGCTACAGGACCAGCACTTACAGCACCTGTATTTCTAACGTCAGCTCGGGAACCCCGACACCGTGTCCTCCAGAGCACACAAACTTCCTCCTACTGTTCTGACACTTTTCAGGAAAAAAAACAGCATTCGTTAAAGTTTTAGCAAACAAAAGTAGCAAGAAAATTCCACGAAGAGAAGGCAGCCTATGGAAGGCTAAAGGAGAATACAGGAAAGATGGAGGGGGACTCTGGATCAGGGAGTGAAGCCAAAGGATGAGGGGGAAGGGTTTGACACTGAAAGAGGGGAGATTGAGATGAGATCTCAGGAAGAAATTCTTTGGTGTGAGGGTGGTGAGAGCCTGGCCCAGGTTGCCCAGAGAAGCTGTGGCTGCCCCATCCCTGGAGGAGTTCAAGGCCAGGTTGGAGGGGGCTTGGAGCAACCTGGTCTGGTGGGAGGTGTCCCTGCCCAGGGCAAGCGGTGGCACTGGATGGTCGTTAACGTCCCTTCCTCCAACCTAAACTGTTCTATGATTCCATGAATACGCAGAGTGAGATAACATACAAGAGGTGCAGAAAACTGAAGGGGAAGAGTTAAAAAATCATCACACTGCAGAGAAGAAAAATCCTTTTCATGTCTTGAAAGAGAGACACTTAGATATCCTTGTGACATCTCATTTCACTCTGGTTACACTGCTGAGGCCAGCAAAACCTCTCTTCCTTTGCATTTCCTTGCAAATTACATCTGTGCGTTAGACTGAATATAAACAAAACTAAAGGAAGAGATTTCCCCTAGGATCTCTCTATTGGCACGATACAGAGATCCAAACACAGTGACTTCATCTTCCCAGAAGCACCTAAATCAATTCTAACCGTTCTGTTCTCACCTTGAATAACAAGAGGAAATTTGCTCCGGCAAAGCGAGCGCAGGACTGGGAAGGTCACGTTTCCCAAGTTCTCTTCCCAGCTACAAAACAGAGTTGGTGGGAAACACTGGAGAAGAAGTTATTCTGTCCAGCTCTGGTACAGGCTATCAGAGTGCAAAACATGCCTTATCATAGAATCATGGAATGATTTGGGTTGGAAGGGACCTTAATGACCATCCAGTCCCATCTCAATGCCCTGGGCAGGGACCCCTCCCACCAGACCAGGTTGCTCCAAGCCTCCTCCAACCTGGCCTTGAACCCCTCCAGGGATGGGGCAGCCACAGCTTCTCTGGGCAACCTGGGCCAGGGTCTCACCACCCTCTCAGCAAAGAATTTCTTCCTAATATCTAACCTAAATCTCCCCTCTTCCAGTTAGAAGCCATTAACCCGTGTCCTTATCAACTACATGAAACTCGCAACAGGGCTTAGAGTTTCATGAAGTGTTTGTGAAGTGCTTTGAGATCCTTGAAAGAGGCATCGCAGGTGTGTGAGGCACCGTGCAATACTGAAGCGCTGTTCCCCTCACCTGACAGTGCCGTGTGGCTGTGACATCTCAATTTCTGTCTGTTCTCTGATAAACCCATCTATAAGCAAATCATCAAGAGGCTCTCAAGGGGACTCATCAAGAGTACCTGAAGGGGGCCTACAGGAAAGATTGGGAAGGACTCTTGATTAGGGAGGGAAGTGATAGGATGAGGGGGAATGGTTTTAAACTGAAAGAGGGGAGATTGAGATGAGATCTCAGGAAGTAATCCTTTCCTGTGAGGGTGGTGAGAGCCTGTCCCATGTTGCCCAGAGAAGCTGTGGCTGCCCCATCCCTGGAGGGGTTCAACGCCAGGTTGGCGGGGGCTTGGAGCGACCTGGTCTGGTGGGAGGTGTCCCTGCCCAGGGCAGGGGGGTTGGAACTAGATGATTGTTAAGATCCCTTCCAACCCAAACCACCCTATGATTCTATTAAATGTAGCATTTTAAAGGAGTGAGCAGGATTACAGTGAAATCAGTGCAGAACAGAGTTTTTGTCCTGTACCCACACTCTAAATGCCAAAGCCTTGAAACGTCCAGGACAGTCATACCAGTAGTGTAGGTATCATCCACGTGGCATAGCACCGTGAGGTACAGTCAGAAGTAATCCAAATCTTCTTCATGCACGTATTTCACTACTGTCATGTCATTCCTTGGGCACTTCTCATTATCCCTTTGCAATGCGTGTGGAACAGGCTGTTAACCCCTTCTCATCAGGATTCATAAGACCGAACCCTTCTCAATTCTCAGCTTCAGGATTTCTCCCTAGACCCCACAGATACAGAAAAAACTGAATGGACTACACGAGAAGTACCAAATGGACTTGGACAGCCAAACTGTGAATACAAGCAAAGGTGTCAACAAGGGCTGTGAAGATTTAAGATGCTGAGATAAGCTACCGAGAGAGAAAGGACACAATGAAAATCACTGGAAGTAGCCAGAGGAGAAAAAGGAGTTTTGGTAGCAATTCTGAGAGCAATCAGCACCACAGTTTGGCTTCTGGCAGAGGAAACTCCATGTCCTTCAAAATCCAAAAATAACACCTGCCTACATAAAACTTCACTCCTATCTCTTTTCTAATAATAAATGTAGAAAGGCGCATCTGTGTATGAATAAAGTGCTTCCAGGAGCATTTGAAACAGATAAATTAAATGGCCAAACCTTCACTCCTTTCCCCTTCCCCTTAGAAAATGCTTCTCAGAAGGAAAATGCACACTTGAAACTCTTCCGCTTCTTTGCTCCGAGAGGGTTATACGCTGGAAGAGTTGACCCACAGAAAGAAATCAAGTCAGGCCTCTGCGCGAGGGTACAGACATTTCCTGTTTTTCAGCACAAGCGGTGGCCGAGGAGCTGCTGAGAAATACCTGGTGTCACTTTTCAGTCCCTTAAGCGTGCCCTCGCCGTGACTGGGTTCCTTTTCTCTAAGCAGGTGTGAAGAAGTATTCGCACACAGGAAAATGAATCAGGACACAGCGATTTAGAGCAGCACAGAGCCCTCCTGCCTGAAAGCACGCGGGCTAAAAGACAGATGCAGAAAAACAAGATGAGCAGCAAGAATGAGAAGTGAAATCTGAAATCCAACTGCACGGATGCCTATGCACATTTTTTTCTTCTCTCCTATCAATAAGGGTCTGAAGAAAAGAGTTTATCTGAGGAACGGGTGTTATTTTTCAAGGAATATCACTCACGCAGTGGAACGACGGCTCATATGGATCTTATTCTTGTTTTCAAGAATTCACCCAGAAGAGCCCTGCAGCTACACCCAAACCAGGTACAATCTCCCCGCAGCCTCCTTCCATAAATTTCTGCATTTTTCTCAATTTTTCTTCTTTACTTTTGGGGCTTCCTTGCACAACTGTTCTGACAAGTCCGCTCCTCGGATCAATTCAAACCAGCACCCATCCTCTCCCCTCACAAACTGACCCAACTCTTCTACGCTTCATAAGGCTACTCCGTTTTATAAATACTTAAATATTTAACTAACCATATCACTCCTGTCCTACCTTACCCTTTCACTGAGATGTGTAACATCCTGCCCTTGTTCTGTCCATCATTTTATCGTAAGCTCTCTGGGGAAGCAATTAGCCCACATGTGAGCGCTATATAACATAATTAACAAATAATAACCACCGAGAAATGTAGGCCAAAAAAGCAAAGTTATCAGAGCAACGTTTCTGCAGAGACTTGTATTGTTCTGCGCTCACTCGCAGCGTTAGCTTCTAAGTTCCTGGAGGCACATATTCCACTCCAAGCGGCATAAAAGCAAAGGTGAGCACTGCTTTAAAGAAGACATAAGGTGTTCTGACTTCATTTGGATTTACAGGCTTTGCTATTTTTCCATGTTCATTAACATTACCGGGAGTAACTATTTACAGAGAACACTACAGTTAAGAAACTTCAGAATTCGAGGTGAAAAGGCTTATAATTTGGTTTCTAGATTAATTTTGGCAGCAAGAGTATCACAGGAAGGAAAGGCAGGATGACTGCAACCGGGAGCAAGATGCAACACAAACTACATAAGTGACATCATTCAGGATGGAAAAACTTCTTGAGGAGGCAAGGACAGAACCTCTAGGTTTGGGTATCCATCCCCACGCTCCACAACAGATAGTAGGGAACAGATAGTAGGGAAGAATTCTTGCTGTCCTAACAGGGAAAGCCTAAAAATTCCCTCTTATTTCAGCAGGAAACAAAGTACTTCCCATTCCTGAGGTTTCCTACTGCAGGACAGGTATTTCAGCCTCTCTCATGCTTGTTAGAAAATGTAAAGAATCCTGGGTATCCCTTCAATGATGTCTCTGTCCCCTTGATACTGAAAAATGTCTGATAAGGTGCCGGAGCAATTAGACAAAGGTTTCTAATAAGCCAGGTTTCTAATACGTAGAAACCCTCCACATCATGGGGACCTGGGCAGCTAAGGAAGCATAAAGAAGGATGCAAGAAGGGAAGAAAAGGAGAAAGGATCAGCTTGGAGTGGCTATTAGGATGAAGAGAGATGGCACTTGGGATGTTCAGAGGAGGAATAATGCGCAGAAAAGAAGGAGAAAGTATGTGATACATCTCCACAATCTTTGCCCTTGAGTCTGTTAGCAATAGTGACTGTACTCTGAAATCATAGAATCATAGAATCATTTAGGTTGGAAAAGACCCTTGGGATCGTCAAGTCCAACCATCTGCTCTACACTACAAAGTTCTCCCCTACACCATATCCCCCAACACCACATCTAAACGACTCTTAAATACTGAGTTTAGATCCAGCAATAGCTGATCTTGTCTTGAAACACCAAAATAAGGTGATCCCTACTGAGAACATAGAATCATAGAATGGTTTGGGTTGGAAGGGACCTTAAAGACCATCCAGTTCCACTCTCTACCCTGGGCAGGGACACCTCGCACCAGACCAGGTTGCTCCAAGACCCATCCAACCTGGCCTTGAACCCCTCCAGGGATGGGGCAGCCACAGCTTCTCTGGGCAACCTGGGCCACTGTCCCACCACCCTCATAATGAAAAATATTCTTCCTGATATCTAATCTAAATCTCCCCTCTTTCAGTTTAAAACCCTTCCCCCTCATCCTATGGCTCCCCTCCCTGATCCAGAGTCCCTCCCCATCTCTCCTGGAGCCCCTTGAGGGACTGGAAGGGGCTCCAAGGTCTCCCCAGAGCCTTCTCTTCTCCAGGCTGAACCCCCCCAACTCTCTCAGCCTGTCCTCCCAGCAGAGGGGCTCCAGCCCTCCCAGCATCTCTGGGGCCCTGACAGTGAACAGAACACTTCAGCCCCAAAACAGGTAGAAAACTTGTCATCAAGCAGGTTGGCACTACTTTGTGGGTAATCCCTGGAGACTGCAAGTGCCAGCATGACCTGTGCAGCCTTGTAGCCCAAGCAAGACAGAGCACGTATGCTGTGACCTGTGACAAAGATGCTTTTTGTGGTCAGTTTGTGAAATCTGCAATCTTTGGCAGAACTTTGGCTCAATCAACCTGCAAAACTCATCCATTTTACCCTAGGTAAGCAAGCCACTTGAGAATAGAACAGCTTAGATCAGCATGTACAGCATCTACACTACCAAGGCCTGCTTCAATGTCAAAGAAAATCCTAACTATCCAAGTGAAGACAACAGATCTTGTGCTTCAAAACCGTCAGACAGCCGTATGACGTTGAGGGAGTTGGTATGCTCACACTTAGGGTCTTATCTCAGCTTTTCTGCTCACTGGCAATAGATCTCTGATCTCCCAAGCATTAAAGGTGAAAATATTTAGTTTATTTGTGTTTCGCATCCGCATCTATCCCGACCACTTTTGGGTTTACGTTTCTTTCTTCCCCTGGGAGTAAAGAGCCTCACTCTCCACCTTCCAACCCTTCTAAGACTTCATTTCCTTTGCCTTGCTTTCCACAGCTGACCTCTGTGTTTCTGCTCCGCTTTTCTTGCCTCCCTTCGACTTCAACGGTTGGACTCGATGAAAGGTCCTTTCTAACCTAAATGATTCTGCAATTCTGCACCTCTCAAACCACAGCCTTCATTTCACACCCTTCTTTGCTGCTTCCCTTCCGCCTTACCTTTCCTTTCTTTCTTTTTTTTTTTTTTATTACATTTTTTCCTTAATTTGGGGGTAGTTGCTTCTATAATTTTGACCTGGGTGAGTTTTAGACACATATGTCTTTCATTATGCTAAGTATTAGCTGTACGGTGCTCCATAAAGATTTAGCAGTAATGTTAAAAACCGACAATGAGAAAATCCCCGTGCCTGTAATTCCAAATAGATTTCCTAGGATTTTATTATTAACACTTTATGCAATGCCTTAAGGGGAATGAAGTGTTCTACGGTTGCCCAGTGAACCACACAAAACACAGAACCTGTGCCTCAAGGGACTTGCAGGTTAAAGCTTTGAATGGGTTATTATATGGCAACAAATAATTGCCAGGTAGGCAATCCCGCAGGCAGCGTGGGTTTTCCAAGCCGGAACGTCTCCTGGCACAGGAGCTTTGAAAAAGGAGTGGGAATGGGATGCGTATCACGGCTTAACAGCAAACTGCTCCAGGAATCAGCAGCAAAATGAAGAGAAGACTCAGGAGGAAATGTAAGATCAAAGGGAAGACCAATTTGTTCCCAATGTCTTATTTGCTTTAATACTCCGCGGTCTCCAGGTAAGCAAAGGCGAACAGCGTAAATCACAGCTGCTCTCTCCAGCTCCTTGGCCGTGTGGTGGGAAGCTGTTCTGTTGAGAGGGAAGTGGTGCTGGTTGGGGGGCTCAAAACCTTCGTGGAAGGCTTGGAGCCGGTCACCAAGATGTTCCTAAGTGTCCTGAAGCAGAGAGGAACCAGATGCCAGACAGCACCAAAGTTCTTGCTTTACATTAAGCGCTAAAAGGGTGTAAAGAGGAAAAAAAGACCCTTGCCCAACAGACCTGAGTGCCCTGGCATTTAGCAAGAGCGCAGAAGCTTTAGAAGATTTTGTTTATCCCTAATTACACCCTAAAATCCACCCTTAAAAGCTGCTTTCTACGGTTGCTTTACCTCCTTTTCAGTCCTACCCTGCTCTCCTTTCATTACCTGAGCCCTCTGCTAATCCCTTCCGCTACCTGCAGGAGCTGGGTGGTCCCCGCGTCCTGAGCGGAGCTCCACCACCGCCTCAGCCGCTCTCAAATCTCGGCAAGTGACTCAGCAACGCCAGCTCCCTTTGGCTTCTTCCCTTCGTTACCCCACACTTAATGCCATAAGAAAAGCCGGGGGGTGGAGCCACGGAGTTTTTAAAGCAGTTTTTTAAAGAAGTCATTTCAAGCACAGGTGAAAGTCAAGGTCAAGATGAAGGTCCAAGACCTGAGCTCCTTTTTTCGTTTAAAAAAAGGATGGTTGTAGTAACTCTAAGCAAAGCAACTTGGCTTCCTGTGGCTTTGCATCTTGTGGCTAGATGACCCCATATCTAATGAAGTGCAAGTTCTGATAGAAGCTGTTCCTGTGGTTATGGCATTCATAACGGCTTTCCTCTCTGTGGATTCTCTGATGTCTAATAATACAGTTAGGCCCAGCTGGGAAAACAATTTGTCTTTCCTTTTTTTGCGACCATTTATTTTCACAAAGAGTAGGAACTTAGTATTTGTAAGGCTGCTGTCTGCCTACGTAACGTGGTTGAAATCAGTAAGAAGAGGACGGAATAAATAAATGGAATAATTATAGATGCTTAATCGATCTGGAAACCAGGCTTAAAATGAGGCAGCACTTTAAGGAGTTAAAATGATAGCCAAAGAAATTCAGTGTTGATATTAAAGTGCACTTGGGTGAAAGACAACCTAACATTAAATAGTATAAAAATTAGGAAGTCGGGACATATTTCAGCCATTTATCAGGCCTGCTACTGCTGGTGGTAGTTCCACATGTTTAAAATGTGATATATATTAGTAGCTGGAAAACTTTAAAAGCAGCACACCACACGGATAGAGGTTAGAAAGAAAATCCACATAACGCTGATTAAAGAAACCCAAAGTCCCCAACAGTCAAGTTAAGTTTGCCAGCACTGCTTGCCGTTAATGCACCTTCATACTACCCTTAAACTGGTTTCTCAGACATATCTCCTTCATGAGAACATGATTTGTGTGAAAAGGTAGGTGGTGATTTAAGGTGGAAGTGAGGCTCAATGAGAAATAGGAAAACAATAATGATGGCAGAAACCACCTCTAAAGACGATTTAGAGTAACTCAGTGGCTGATTTTGTGCTGAAGCAGAGGAGGAGCAGTCGTGGAGTCTGTTCCACCACCTCTGCTACAGAAGAAATCACCTCTGGAAAAGGGGCAATAACATACAAATGGAAGCGGTGAGGGTAAAGTGCAGACGGCAACCCATTAACGTGACTATTTTTGCAGCAATCAACACCTCCTGAGGAAAAAAAAAGAATCCATGCTAAGTCATAGGTGGTAAGAAGCCAACACATCACTAAAGAGGAGGAATTGTTCAATTATTATGCTGGATATGAGCATTGCAAATGCAGGCACTAACATCCATGTTACAACCTGTTATCAACTGCAGTGTGTTGAAGGGATTAAAAGCTAACATCGTACCATCATTCCTCTCCAAATCCTGTGCCAGGCCAGGGTCTTCCATCTCTCAGCTTAAATATCCACACAGTTGCGACATCAGACCAACTTTGTTTTGCTCCCAATGAAAGAGGTGATTCACTTCCTTTCAAGGAGCTACACCGTAAAATGTTGATGAAAGTGCAAGCTGCCCCCAAAATTTAAAGCAGAGCGAAGAAGAATACAAAGTGAGGTGTAAAAGGAGATGGGAGTCGAGGGGAAAATCAAAGCAGAGAATTCACCAGGAGGTAGAGATTTTATCAAAGCGATTGGTTCATTAGGCAGAAAATTTGACTGTGCATTAACACCGTACAGTAGTGTTTTTCGTTAGTGAGTTCTTCAGGGCAGACACCTTTGTCTTTATACTTGTAAAACACCAATTAGTATCTTGGGCAGACTACAAACAAATCCACATTAAAACAAAGCAGCGAAATAGAACCATTTGTATACCCTGTTATGCCTGGAGTCACTAGGACAGATTCAACTCTCCGGAGAGAGACCACATTCTCTTTTCTCTAATAGTCTTGCCCGTGTGCGCTGCATGTCTGTAGCAGTTAAAAAGCACAAACTTTGATTTATCTCCGTGCTTCGGTTCAGAAGGAGTTCACCACAGGATCCTGCCCTGGGAATTCTTGTTACACTTTTCGTGGATGTGTATTCAAGCCAGATTTAAATTTGCAACAGCAGAAGTGGAGGAGCAGAGTCCTCTGGAAGCTCCCAAGCCCACCCACGACCCTGTAAACCATTGCAGGAGTGCACCATCACTGCTTTCCCAACGTGAAGCTGGGTACCTCTTACACATCCTCTGAAGGGATATGGGCATGTCTGGGGGTTTAAAGACTGCTGGAATGGTACTGGAGGACTATAGAGAATGGAAGGAGCCAGATCTGTCACAGTCTCGTCCATACAGTGCGACTGGGAAGGATCCCTGGGACAAACCATCTCCAGAAATGGGTTTGTCTTGGTGAGAATTAGAAGCAGAGTTTGGGAAGGAATTTATTTACGGGGATGTCACCAGGACACAGCAACTCAAGAGAACTTAATCCAAAGCCACAGCAGGCTTCCCTTTCAACCTGCCCTTCTCACACACAGTTTCTAAGCTGGAAAAGCCATTTAATATTGTTTAACACCCTAAAATATGTTTACAGGAAAGGCTAAACACAGCAAAAATCTGTTGGTTTAGGGTCACAGTAGTGGTTAAGATGCCACACTACAGATTCAGAGTCTGAGCCTTCCCCTGATTCACACTGAGGGCTGGCCAGGTTGTACTTGCTGTAACTAGAAAGAGGGTAATTTAGCCTCATGATTGAAAAAACACTGAAAATATGCCAGCCACATCTCTGTCTGGCATGCCAGAAGCTATTAAAATCCTAACCAAGGCTACAAGTAGGAATGCATGATTTGGGGTTTACAATTCCTAGAGCAACCTTAATGTCAAAGGTTGGAAAAGAACAGCAGCCTCATCTCCGTGTTCCGCTCCCCATGGGAAAGAAATAATAATAACAATATGAAATAGCAGCGACAGAGATGCAGTTTTAAGAGGTGGAAAAGCCTTCCCATGTTTAGTCAAGCCCGCAGCACACTCCGCAGAGTTTGCGGAGTTCACGTAAGAGAGGCACCCATTTAGTGTTGGTTTTTTTTAAAGCCCGTCTGTCAAGACTCATGCGAGCAGAGCTGATCCCTCTCAGAGAAACGGTGACGGATTTGACGAGCCCTTAAGGTTCTTTCCAAACTTACCTCCTACGAAAAAAACACTCTAATGCATAGAAACAAGAAAGAGGAATTAATAAGCGCATCCCATGAGTGAAAAATGGTTCCAGATCACCTCGTATCTTTTGCGAAGCTCTGGTGGGCAGCAGCGTGGTAACAGAAAAGGGTGAGATTTAGAGATCGCATGAAAGAGTTAAATATTCAAACAGGTAACATCTGAATTTTGAAAGAATTTGGCCACCAGAGCTACTTCCCTGCAACAGTTACGAGAAGCTGCTGCCAATGTTAACATCAGAGGGCAGATACTGACAGGTTTTTTTTGCCCAGTCAGATGCTGGTATTGACACTCATTTAAACGAGCCAGTACAAACACGCATAAAAGGACATTTTCTATAGCAACGGCTTCTCAAGTAACTAAGGAATTTACCGACAGTCATGAAATCTCTGGCAGGCGGGTGGTAGGTGGTGGAGCTTTAGCTTCCCAAATGTCCTGGGGCACGGAAAAGCTGATGCGACTCACGTAACGACGGTTCCTACCCCGCTGCTGAAGCCTGGGTAGTTGGGAGAGACGAGTGACAGCCTCCCCGAGCGCTGCAATACGCAACAGGAATTGCTGAAACCTGGTAACGTGTCCTTTCGGACGGTGGCCAAGCGGAGGGATGTGGAGGGATGGGTGGTAAATCACAGTTGCAGGTCAGGCTCCTCGCGAGAGGACAGGTATTTTTGCCTAAGCAAGAGCTACTTGGATTTTTCTTTAGGCTGGAAAGCAAACGGCAAGTTTCCTTACACAAGAGTTATTAACCAGTTAATAAAACTCAAAGCAATAAATAGTACCTCTTCTATGGGAAAACCTCAAAATGCTTTACCAGTGTTAATCAGGACCAAGCTATTGTGAATAAGGGAAAGTTGCAATGAAATAAAAAGACAGGAGTAAAGAAGCGTGGGTAGAATTACCATCCAAATTTCTGGCTCTGCATTTTATGCCCCGGTTCGTAGCACAGCATCCAACCCTGCGAATCTGTGCTAGCACAGAAAGTAAAACTGACTGGGAGGGAGGAAGCTGATCTAATTTTGCAAAGTCTAGGGGAAGGGTGAGCTGTGGCCAAGGTGGGGTGCGTTCCCTCGAGGGCTGGGATCTCCACACCCAGTGCTCAGGCCAGTCTCCGGTTTTCCTGCCTTGAAGAAAAAAGGGATGTGGGGATAAAGCCTGGAGCTGAACTCCCAGCTCGAGCTGCTCCGCTTCCCACAAGACCCTGCATTTGGATTTTGAATCCAAAACTGCCAAGATTTATGCCTTTATTCCATCATTATTTTGAAAGTAGAAGAATAACTTTAGTCTCAACAAATTTAATGTGGTCTCAGATTCACAGCACTTTAGGAAAAAAAAAAATTGCAGTTGTGCTTCCGTCTTTAACGCAGAGCTGAAAATAACAGGAATCCCAGAGAGCTGATAGCCATGTGAGAAAGACAACATGAAAGGTTCCACGATGATTTTTTAAATACCAGGAGAGAAGGTCGGGATAGGTAGCTGACAGTCTACTAGAGATGACAGATTAGCCAACTCTGCAGGGTACAATTTGCATCTGATTCATGGGGACTGGAAGAGAACTAGAAAGTTGAGATTATAATGAGATTAATCATCCTACTCAAGGGATCCCATTCATCCCGCTGCTGAAGGGTCCTAGAGTCTTTGTACTATCTCAGCTGCATTTAGGAAGCTATTTGGGGTTTGCTGGGACAGAAACGTTCCTATTGGAAGGAGGGAAGAGAGAGCCAAAGCCAGCCCGTATGAAAGCTATGTTACCACAAGCTGAGATTAAGGACTGTAGTAAACCTCAAATTCCAGACTAGAGCTGAAAAGCTTTGAGATTTAACGCTAATAATTCATACAGCTCTCACATTTACCAGGAGTGACTGTTAAAAAAAAATCATAATAAAAAAAAGATAATCAATCAATCTGGAGGAACTGTTCTGCATCCTGAAACAAAGGGAAAGGATGAGATCATACCTATTTCTTCAGCCTCGGTGAGGTCTCAAAGTTAACGTATGAAACAGATGAGGAGACTCGCGTTAGCAAGGCATGCCAATGCCATGGCAATAAATACATGTTCCAATAATAAGCCTGCACCTTCAGCTGATGTGGCAGCACGTTACACTGCTGTCAAACCTGGGCAAGCTGCTTTACTCCCGGGATATTGAAGAGCTAGCGCCATACTCACCTGAAGGTAGACTTCAGAGCAAAGAGGGGGGTTGCCAGGGAGGGAGTTAATTAGCAGAGAAATACCGTGCACTTCCAAAGTCTCTTTCCCACTCTGATCTTCTGTGTTGACCTTGGCATTACCATGGAGTACTTGGGTCATTCTACCAATGGGGACACCAAGGCCCACAGAGCAGTGAAGCGGTTTGCCCCAAACTCCACGGCATCGATATTTGATGTGGGACTCCTGCTTTTTCCTTCCTGGATTTCTAACCCGGGTCTTTGGCCACTGAGATACATTCCCACATGTGGCCAGAAGAAGAGCTGCAAACTGGGGCTTCTTGTACCTATCTTAATGGCCAAAATTAGGAATAAAATCTATTTAGTGTAACAGAAATGAGCTGGTCTAACCAATACATAACCGCATTTCTATTTTTTTGAGAATTGGTTACTAACCCAGAGTCAACACAGGTCCTGGCTGAGATCCAGAGGTCCAGTCACACGAGGCACTGGCAGTTCTGGTGGAAGGTTCTCTTTGCTCCAATTCACATTCCCTTTGACTTAGACCCTTTATTTCTAGGTCACATAAAGACAATACATAAAAGAAAACCTCTGATGTTCGTCTATAAAGACACTCACTGTCCAAATAACCCCTTCTTTGAGGACAGTTTCTGTCTGACCTTTGTTCCAAATCTGATAGTACAACCCTGATTTTTATAAATCTCTCTTAGAGAAAAAAAAGAGTTAAATATTTTTTTCTTTTTTAGAATTTAATTCACCTCTCAGTAGTAATCTAAACAAACAACTAGGAGTCGTTCTGAATTTATGCCCTTTGGGGAAAAAAAAAAAACCCTTCAGAAAACACTACAATGCCTACAGAGATGTCTATTGACCCAGCAGTTATCAGAAATGTGCTGGGTTTTTTTGGTGTTTTTTGCTGGCACAAAAACAGCTTTCTAAACAGCCAGTGACCCACTTTCACCTAGCTGGCCTCTGAAGTCGAGAGAAGATTCATACCCTCCAGACGTTAGAGGCTCTGTTTGAAGTCACTGCTGTCAGGAGATGGTCAGTTTACGTCTCCTGTCCTAGGACAGGAAAAGGATGCACTCTCAGCTCCATGTGTTGCAGCGAGATAAGCACAAAGATTTCTGTCCTATGCCCTTATCAGCTTTTCCTGCTACTCTCCAGAACAGACACCACCAAGACTGGCAGTAAAAATTAAACTTGCTTAAGCAAAAAGAAAAAAAAGAACAAAACCCAAAAAAGACTCAAGTATTTGTCTTAAGTGCCAAAATGTTGATATTCTGGGAAAAAAATTCATCTTAATATTTTTGGGAGCACTGAAAACTACCTAAAACCTTCTGTATCCTCAGTATAAACTGTTTTCCTCCTCTGACACACCCAGGATGACTTGCATTTTAAAACGTATCTCTCTAGTTAAATAGCTGTTTTTAACACATGAAAGACAGAAATATTCCCCTTGCAAATAAAACCAATTAGCTGGCAAAAGGCCATTCCCTGCACATGGAAATGATGTTGATGTATTAACATTTTTCTCCCATGGTTTCCTCCGCTTTTCATTCTCTCTGTGCTGCTCCCTCCTTCACTTTACGTTACTTCTGGCCTTCCACCTCAGTTTCTCCCTGTGCAGAGGACAGGCTAGACAGAGTCTCCAAGGACCTCCGTTTATCTCCTGTCTTGCCAACACCTGCCCACATACGTTTTAATTTATGGGTGCTTCAGTCTCCACCCTGTATAAAACTGGTGTTACTTCTTATTAAAACATTGTCATCCACCCATGAGATGGACTCAAGACCGCAGCAGCCAAGTGGTCCAACAAAGGGAAGGTTTTTTTCCAATCTTTTAGAAGATGCAGTTTTTCTTCCCTAATTCTCCTCAAATACTATTCTGGTGGGTGAGCAGCACTGTTGGGATCCTACATCCATCCACATGTATGTATGTTGTGGTTTTGATATCTACAGACACAGTCAGTTTGATCTTCCAGAGATGGTGCAAACCACCTCTGCAGTGCAGGTCCAGGAATCGGACCCCACCATCCCCGGCTTTACACCAGTTGTTCAAGTGATGGCAACTGGCATTGACATTCATTACATTCATCACCCCAACTACACCGATACACCTCCCAAGTGCCCCTTTAAGACATCAACAGCACTCAAGAGGCATCTTCAACTAGAACTTAAACATATAGGTGATAAATAAACTTTCAGGATAGAAACCCAAATCCCCAGCCTCTCTACAAAGCCCCTTTTTTCCCTACCAGTGTATATAAACCCAAATACCATTTAGCATATACCCATTGACACAAATCAGCAATTGCTCTTAAGGTCCTCCCCAACCCTCAATATACATCCTTATTAAAATTATGACTGCTGATCATCTACTATTGTCTTTCTGCAGTTCCAAAACCAAATCCATTCTTGCCCACAGAAAGGAAATAAAATAGCATGGTCATTTTATACATTTAAACAATTTTAGCAAATACACCACATTTTATTGCAGAAATACACATACGTAGAAGTCATGGGGTGCCATCTGAATGGGGGAGATCTTTACTGATGTGCAAGGTATCAGTGAAAGGCAAGTCACAAGAATGTCATTGGGTAGCTCAAGACTCCTGACTTTTAGACTCACTTCTGCTGCTAATTTATTGTAGGACAAGGTATTTTGGGTAAAGTTTAAAAGAACAGCCTGGTTTCACTTTTAAAAGCACACAAGATCCTCAAACCTGGTCTAGTGGGAGGTGTCCCTGCCCATGGCAGGGGGGTGGAACTTGATGATCTTGAAGGTCCCTTCAAGCTCTAACCATTCTATGATTCTATATTAACTTTCCAAGTGACTTAAAGACCAACCTACATATCTACACAGAAGAACACCTGGAGATCCAGAAGGAACACAAACCACTGAAGCCATAATCCATGTGTTGATTCTTTAGTCCAAGCACGACTTTCCTGT
This sequence comes from Arenaria interpres, assembly GCA_013399435.1. Taxonomy (NCBI): domain Eukaryota; kingdom Metazoa; phylum Chordata; class Aves; order Charadriiformes; family Scolopacidae; genus Arenaria; species Arenaria interpres. Next base: position 136,852 of record VXAK01016649.1, read on the forward strand.
CAGGTAAACAAAGAAGCTTCTAAGATTTTGCTTTTAAAATTAATGTGCTCCTGATATATTTTACCCTTAAACCTGAGTGTCCTCATTAAAGAGAAAAAAAAAATACGTCCCTTAGTTTCTTACTCTCACTGTTATTGAGTAAAGTTTTCAAAAGAAGATGTTGATATATTAGCAATTCTTTAAGTCACTCTGCCATATCTCTTTAAGTTCTCCTACAATAAAGACAAATTTACTCACTTGAATCCTCTGTAACAATATGAAAATACGGAAAAGACTGATGATGAAAAGATCTTTGGGGAAAATAAGAACTACGGTGATGGCATCAAAAATGCCAAATATTCCTTAAAAACAAAATTAGAATGAAACAAGTATTTTAAGACCCTAATGACACAAAAAACCCAACAGCGTTATGCACAGCATTCTGGATAAAACAGCATGTGTGTGTATGTGCTTGTGTCCGGGTGTGTTTATCCCTAGATATCAGACAGAACAGGAAAGGAAGAGCCGAAACACTTGTCCAGAAAATCCTCAAAAAGCAAACAGAGGCAGGACAAATTTAGAAGCTTTACTTCGCTGTCATATCAAAGGCAGCGTCGACTGTAAAAGCAACCACCTCTCAAGAACGGCAAAATAAACTTGCACAAGTCTCAGGAGGAAAACACTGATCAGACGCTGGATATTGTTAACCGTTGCTGTTTTGGTTAAGCGAGGTCCTTTTTGACACCACTAAGATAGTCTTGTCAAAGAACAACAAAAATGAAAAGCAAAAACAACAAAAAAAAAAGAAATGGAAAAAGACAGGCAACAGCCATTTCAGGGGGAATCTGTCTGGCAAAGCCCGGCTTTGAGCTGGTGTCTGAAGAAACAGAACTTGGGATGAACTTCCTACAACTTTTTTATTTATTTTTTGTCTTCTTTGGAAAAGCAGCATTGGGCCTTTTGAAAATGTCAATAGACTGATTGGCGTCTTGCTTCTTGATCAAAGCAAAACTCTGAAATAGATCTGAAAAAGATTTTCTGAAAAAAAGAAAAAAAAAAGGCAAAGAAAAAAACCCCAAAACATTTCATGCTCAGTTCAGAAGAAAGTTTCCCTAGAAGAAACTAGGCTATTTGATTTTCTTTTTTTTAAATAAAAAAGGTTTCTATCAAATCCTAGAATCATTCAGGTTGGAAAAGACCCTTGGGATCATCGAGTCCAACCATCAACCCTACTCTACAAAGTTCTCCCCTCCACCATATCCCCCAACACCACATCTAAACAACTCTTAAACACATTCAGGGATGGTGGCTCAACCACCTTCCTGAGCAGCCTATTCCAGTGTCTGACCACTCTTTCTGTGAAGAATTTTTTCCTAATGTCCAGTCTAAACTTACCCTGTTGCAGCTTGAATCCATTCCCTCTTGTTCTATCACTAATTACCTGTGAGAAGAGACCAGCACCAACCCATATCAAATGAGCCAAAAGCGACACTTTATTTTAATAACCTCTGCCTTGAAGAGAAGAGTTGACAAAGACCTATACCCATGAGCGGGATATGACACCAGTGTCCTTAAACCATGGTTGGAAACCGTCTGACTTTCGATACAGCGTAGATTAATTTGCTCGTATTACGCGGAAGGGGATTTACCTCAGGCTTAGAAAAACATCCGGTTCTCTTCTTTTACAGTAACCAGAATCGCAAACCTATGCCCAGAAATCATGTGCATTTAGATAGGAGTGGGGCATCCACCCATCTGTGCCAAAAAAAAAAAAAAAANCATCTGTGCAAAAAAAAAAAAAAAAAAAAAAAAAAAAGAAGGAAAAAAAAGGAAATAAGAGAAAATCCTGAAGTTTGCAGCGTTCCCTGAAACTGCTGCTACTTCACCCGGGGAAGTTCTACCTCGAGGGTTTAGTAAAAGCAATAAAGCGTGTGTGTTAACATGATCTATACCATCCGATGGATAAAACTGGCTTCAGAATTCACCCTGTGCCAAACTCCCGCTCTCTAGATATTCAGAAATTTAAGTGATGTCAAGCAATTTCCCTTGGCTTAAAGTAATGCCAGCAGACAGACACTCTGACGCCAAGAGAGGATGATGGTGAGATAGTACGTCCCTCTCGTTTTCACAAGAACTCGAGGGAACTGCTCTCATATCTTTTACAGAATTAATCAAGATAAGTTAATGTGTGATAACACGTATCTGAAGCGCTCTGAAGGGCAAGAAAACCTGAGCAGCTTCTGCCTCTCCAGGATTAAGCGTAACAGCTCTCCAAGAAACACAAAGCTTTCCTTTTCTGCCCCGATCTGCCCCAAAGCAGAGTTCACACTCCAGAGTCAAAAATGTTGAGGATGAAAGGATCAGGTATGTCACAGGAATGCCACATGATGGAGAAGCATCTCGTAATACAGAGGTGCTGACACAATATTGATGCTTTTATACCCCGGCACAAGAAGTTTTTACCTGATCTGGAAATACTCCTCTGACTGTTACTCATAAATACTCCACAGTGATAATACAGAAATTCCCCAGGGCAAGGGGTTGTAACTCAATGGTCCATTCTGACCCGAACCTTTCTATGAGAAATGGTTCCTGCAGACACATTTTGAGATACTTCAGAGAGGTCTAAACTCTATTTTATTGCTCCAGTACAGATGTGAGGCATTTCGCATTAAATGCAGATGTCAGAAACCGTTGGAACATTTGACCTGTGGGGAAGGTAGGAAACTGGGAAAAGGTTTTGGTTGCACCCACGTATATTGGAGTATCAAGGGATCATGGAATCATAGAATAGTTCAGGTTGGAAAGGACCTTAAAGACCATTCAGTCCAAACCCCTGCCCTGGGCAGGGACACCTCCCATTAGACCAGGTTGCTCCAAGCCCCGTCCAACCCGGCCTTGAACCCCTCCAGGGATGGGGCAGCCACAGCTTCTCTGGGCAAATTTGCGATCTCTACTTTCCTCTCTGTAACCCAGGAGTATCAAACGAGCTGTTGCCCTTCGGATGATATTCCTATTTATTCTTCTAACAGCTCTTTTCCTGAAAACATAGTGAAAGGAGGAGCTTGACTCCTTGCTTGCTCTGTACCCAAGACGTTGGCGTGCCGGTTTGAGAGGCGCTAGAAGGTGGGCAATGGGGTTGATTGCAAAACCCCCACGTGAAATCCGTTCCCACTCAGCTGACGGGGACAAGTTGCTGCACGCAGGCAGACGCAGGCAAGAACCAATTCCCCACAGCAGTCAGTACCTAATTAAAAAGCTAACTGAGACAGTAAAATGAGGGTTTTGTAAGATAATACGGTTTTGCTTACTTCAATATAAACTGCTTTGGTACCTCTCTTGCTCCCAGCTGCCAAGCACTTGGAGGTAGCGAGGTAATCTGCAGGATGTTGTCCTCCAAGGGGAGAGATTTGATTGAGGTCCTTTGATTAAGAGCTTGAGAAGCTCTGCCTTCCCCAGTGTAACACAGCAATTAACACAGTTCTCAACCAGCTATCAGTATCTAAAGACTCCAGCATCCGTGTAGCTTTATTCATCACAAATGAGGTACTTTGCAGACTCAAGAAATCTTCTAGCCACATGACAGCAACTACACACCAGGAATCACATGCCGGCAAGCAAATATCTGCATCGAGTGCTTTGAAGTGTTCACAGGGAATTCCCAATGAGTGCAATGAATTAGATCTAATTAATAAACCATGCTAGCAAGACACGGACTGTCTGTATATTTGTGCTCATAGAATCACAGAATGGATTGGGTTGGAAGGGATCCTAACGATCATCCAGTGCCACCCCCTGCCCTGGGTAGGGACACCTCCCACCAGATCAGGTTGCTCCAAGCCTCGTCCAGCCTGGCCTTGAACCCCTCCAGGGATGGGGCAGCCACAGCTTCCCTGGGCAACCTGGATCAGGCTCTCACCACCCTCACAGGAAAGGATTTCTCCCTGAGATCTCATCTCAATCTCCCCTCTTTCAGTTTAGAACCATTCCTTCTTGTCCTATCACTCCCCTCCCTCATCAAGAGTCCCTCCCCAGCTTTCCTCGAGCCCCTTGAGGGACTGGAAGGGGCTCCAAGGTCTCCGCGGAGCCTTCTCTTTTCCAGGCTGAACCCCCCCAAACTCTCCCAGCCTGTCCTCACAGCAGAGGGGCTCCATAATGACTTCTAGGCACACACAGGCACAGCCGTGGTGGTAGACAAACACCAGGCATGTGTACGTTACACACAAGAACATCGCAATGTGAAGAGTTGGACAGCCAAAGGCGTCTAAAAATATCACCCAGGATTTTTACAGAAAACACGACTTGACTGGAAAGCTCTTCTGCTCCGTTTTCTTACCTGCACCGTTCACAAGGTGACATACATAAGAAGCATCCCTGATGGCATGGATTAATAGAGCGACTTCAGAGGATGAGTTTCTCGCCAGGTATTTATATCGCCTCCCATTGTGAGTGAGCTGACTCTACTTATATATGAAACTATAACCCAAAAAAAGGCAAAAGTGTCAATGCATCAAAAATGAAATCAAACAGGAAAAAAATTCCAAATTTGTCTGGTTTGAATGTAGACATGTCGGATACAAAATAGCCTTCTAAATGAGAAGTGATTTGACCAGCATATTTCCCTGAGGCATAATTTGTCCCTCTAATAAAACAATAACTTCTCACTGTGCAGCCACGAATAATATCACCTGAATAATGTGTATTTCTTTAATCCAGGAGTATATGGAAGGATGAAAAAAACCCATTCCTATGTATAACCAATGAACAACAAAGCAGCAGGGTTGACATCAAGAACTCTCTCTTCTCTAACACTTCAGAGTTGTTCCTGTCAGAGACTAATCGTGGAAAACTACAATTTTTTAGCTCCAGGTGTGTGAACTGAGTTTCCAAACCTGTATTACACAGGGAGATAATTTTAAAGCTAAACACTAAACAGTCACAGAAGCCTGTGAGCACTGGAGAGATTACTATAACCCAGATCCACAAGAATATTTTGGTGTCCGACTCTTCCAGCACCTTTGTGCTTTTGCACTCCGACACCTTTTTAACTACGTAGCCACGTGTTATGTTTTGCACAGGACCTCCCCTCCTACAGTGAGCAGGACAGACTCCTCAGGAGATGAATCAGAGGTTGGCAGTGAAGGAAGCAGAACTCTACAGGACCACATCTCCTCTGGTGCAAAACGAATAGAGCCAAATGAACAAGAGTTTTCTGGTTGAACAAGCTGAACGCACACCTGAGAAATTAAATTCTACTTTGGCCTTGGCCATGGAGCACACTGATATGAAGTCATGCCCTTAATTTCTATTTATTTTTTTATAAGTGCCTGTCAAAAACCTCCATCTGAAAATAATTCTGAGCTTTGGGGTCCGTCTCTTCGCTCAAGGAACAGGAGATGGGCCAAGAGGAAATGGCCTCAAGTTGCACCAGAGAAGGTTTAGATTGGATAGGAGGAAAAATTTCTTCATTGAAAGGGTTGTCAAGCATTGGAACAGGCTGCCCAGGGAAGTTGTGGAGTTGCCATCCCTGGAGGTATTTAAAAGCCGGGCAGATGCGGTGCTGCAGATGGGTCAGTGGTGGTTTTGACAATGTTGGATTGATGGTTGGACTCGATGATTTTAAAGGTCGCTTCCAATCTATATGATTCTATGATTCTAAGAGCAGTAGTACTGCGAATACATGCAACTCTAGGATTTGAAGAAATATGGAAACAAAAAAAGCTACAAACTCAAAATCAGTAGACATCTGGACCGCATCACACAAAATGAGGCAGTTGCACCCAAATCGCTTCCAAAAAAAAATCCTGACATACTAGTTCCCTAAAACAGGCCAGTGAACAGGTTGGTAACCCAGCCTTTTACATTTACTATTAAAAAAATAGTTTTTGAGCTTCTTTGTCCATCAAATGTTGGGATTGTACCCTCTCCATCTCATAGCAACATTGTGAGGACTGGGACAGGCAAGGGGGAATTGTCTGTGGTCAGACTCCTCCAGATTTTGATTTATCCTCCTTTGGGGTAAATATAACTGTCCTCTACAAGTACCTGATCTCTTCCCCACACCACAGAGGAAAAGTTGAAAAGAAAGGATGTAGATACTACCGCTGCAAACAATGTAGAAAGCCAGCAAGAATATTCCTAATTCTGTTTTCAGAGCAGCATTCAAATTGTATGCAGTAAATAAAGACCAAGGGCACACCCTAAATGAAAACAAAATACTGAATAGTTCTTCATTATGAGTCCTATTTCCAGAGAAATGAATAGTACCTAATTATGTAATTAACAATTATGATTGTGTAAATAATCTTATTGTAGAATTGGAGGGAGTCAAGTTACACGATCAATCTCAGATTCAGCATTTCCAGTTTTCCAGTGTCTACGCAAATAAGTATTTGAACTGGATTCAGTATAATACGTTCTGCATTGAGAATTGATATTACATAGTGCTAAAAAAGGATGAAACAATAACCATTAAGCTCCTAACTGTAAAAAATAAAGTGCATTACCTCCTTCAGGAGATGCTGTATGATCCACTTCAACCCACACAGGCCACAGGTGCAGCCAACCCACATCCATGCTCAGCAGCCAGCCCAGCCTCTGGCCACGAGAACATGCAACCCCAACCTTATGTAAATACAATCACAAAATTGAGTTGACAGCTTAAACATTCCTTGTGTGACATTCACGTGTGTCCTACCTAGGGGGAAAAAAGCCCAAAAATCAATGGATTTTTTTTTAAATTCAAGTATTGTCAAGACAGCCCAATGATATACATGTGAACTTTTTAAAGACATTAGAGAATCTTCTCTCGAAACTTTGCCATAAAAACCCAAGAGCAACACCCTCTCCCTCAAACAAATATTTTTAAAATACAGTGCCTATAAGCCCAGGCTGTAATTGTGAAACGTTTTGGAACTTTGAGTACAACACAAATTCTAATGTACACTTTATTAAAAACTAATTGAAAAAAAATTACATTGGACTCTGACTCTTTCCACTTATTTCAAATACACCGAATCTAAGTGTGCTCTGTTAAATATCACTACAAACAACGTAGCCTGCAGTGAAATTTAGGAGGACAAGAAAAATGTTAAAGCAGTAATTTTTTTACAAGGAAGTATTTAATTATCTGCCTTATGAATGGATTCCTTTTGCCGAATGCCCCTTCAAGAATCTTCCAAAGACAGTGGAATTTTTAGTCTTATGGTTTCCACTTCAGGATGGACAAACCCCAACTTTTCTTTCAAATAAAGCCAGCCATTCCTCCAGGTGATGAGATTACCTCTGAACCATCCAGACATGTGCTGAAATCAAGGTTGCAGGGCTTGCAAAACAGAAAGTCACTTCCCACTCAGTGAAAACCCGTTGGACTCCTCGCTGCAACTGGATGCTCCAACAGTTTTGGCAACAGACGTTCCCATTTTCACTGGGGTTAGCCGGAACAGGAGCAGACCACATTCCTGCTAAGACTTTACACTTGTGTAACCTCAGGTACAAAGGCAGAGGTTTATCTCCACGTCTGAATATGGCAACTTGCTTTGCAAACCCACCTGCTGCAAAAGGAACAGCTCAGTGAAGAGGTCTCCAAAGAAAGGCTGAAGAGAGAGCTCAAGGTCGTTGCCTTGATACTCAATAGCTTGTCTGAGCATCAGACAAACATTTTAGGGACGATTTCCACTATCAGGCATTCGTGGCAGTCGGTCTCTACTACAGCAGGGAAACTCCTAGCTGCTGGAAGGAAGCTTTTGTAAGACAAGGTCTTTATTGTAATAAGATTCTGGTCACGGAATTCATCCATCCAGGAAAATGCAACTGGCTACAGTCTCAAGAAAACCGCTCGCACTTTTGGAGGGCTCAGTGTTTTGTTCACACATCACCAGGTAACACAGGCAAAGCAAGAGAATAAGTTATTCCTTTTCATTTAATGAGAAAGAAGAATTAAAACTGGATGAAAATGCTTTGAAAGTGTTCAAGAATGGTTTTAAGAAGAATTAGGGAGAGCCCTCCAACTTTTGGAAGTTGATTTGCCCTCCAACCAGAGAACAGGTACCTGGGAGACACCAACCCTAGCAATCTCTTAAATAAAAAGTTAATAATATCAGAATAAGATACAGCAAAACCTATTAATGCTTTTAAACGTGCATTTTTGCTTATGTATTTAAAAGATGATTGAACAGCTGGGGCCTTCCCAGCTGGTTACAGGGTGGTGGCACACTATACAGCTCTATACATCGCAGAACTTTCTCTCCAGCCATTTTAAATAATAATAGGGAAACGAGACTTTGGTTCCAGTTAAGGCTAGGACCACCATCTTTCAAAACAATTACTTTAGAGAGGCTTTCCTTGGTCTAGAAGCCACAGTGTCATGTTGCAAGCTTTGAATCAGTCCCACATCTATATTCTCTCAAATATACGCCGTTCAGGGAAGCCTTGGGAATTAAATCACTGTGCCTTAGTTTCCCTGAGTGGAGAGACCTAGCAAATGTATTACGGGGATATTAAAGAGTTAATTAGGTAATGCTTTGTGCATCACAGCTTCACTGTTTCAGCAAGCCTCCAGTAACACCTAATTAACAAGGCTCTGATGAGCTGTTTCTTAGAGAGCTCAGCATCGTTGCTCCCCGCAAATCCGTAAGTGCCAGCCACCCAGCTACGATGCCCCTTGATGCCCCTTGGTGGGGTGGACCTATCATGATTCTTCTGGCTGGCATTAAGCTGTCGTTCATCCCCCCCTTCAATAAAAAAAGTTTAGTAAATAAACTTTGGAGCATTTGGTACAAAGCAAAAAACCCAGCAAGCTACATCAAAGCCTCCCTATTATCACTCCCTAGTGAACTGTGAAAATATAAATTCAAAGCTGACAAGCTAGTTAGATTTTTAACTAAAATCTGAGCGCAATTAACTTTAACCACGCCACTCTGCTACTGTACTTCTGGCACCAGCTTTGAGAAGTGGCCCAAATTCTTCTGAGGAACAGAAAGACCATTTATCTACTATATTTATTCAGGGCAAACCTCCTCCTTGGTGTCAAGCCGGGAATGTAGCGCTGCTGGCTGTGACTGGCAGTGATAAAGGAGCTGGTATGATTTTTCAAATAAGTAGCATGTCCCGCTTTCCCAAATGTTAGAGAAAAGTGAATAATATGCCCTCCTAAATAAGAACCAGGTACTGATTCAGAGATGCACTCTGGGGAAAAGGTGCCTATAAATTACTGGACATATAAAGCTACTGCCTTAAGAAGGCTTTTTCCTTGGATCTCTGACATAAAGGTATTTTTATTTGCAGAAGTTGATTAAGGGAAGCGATTCAGAAGGAGGGAGAGAAGGATCATTTGCCTCTGGTAAAGTTTGGAAATGGCATTAGTTTACAGAATAATTCGTATCCACGTGGTCCCTTCCAAGGTTCCACGAGGTCCTATGCACATTCTATGTACTAAACCATTTCAGTAATACCAAATATACAAGATAGAAATTGTCACAAATGTTAACGCCTCACCTAAGCATCCATAGGGAAAGGAAAATAATATAAAGCTTTTCTGTATTTGCAATATATGTATATAAATCAGGAGCTTTGTCCCCAAAGCTCAGACCATTCCAAATATTTATATTTAGTGGAAGCTTTAAATCCAGAAGCCAAAATCATCATATTCAATGGAGAGAGGTGACCCTCAAATGCACAGGTCATACCTTAAGTGGGTTAAATGGCCCTTCAACGGTGCTTTTCTCTTCCCCTGCTTCTTACATGTTACATCACTACATTTAACCTCTCAGCCAGGATTAATCTCCCTCTACTTGAGGCATTTAGCTTAACTCTGAAACAATTGGCGAATACTGTCTTGACTCCATCATTATCAGTAAATCTCCACAGCAACAAGATAACCTGAAGGACAAAACAGGAAAGCCAAGTGGGTACCTCTTGCATGACACCCTTAAGATGATTGTGTGTCAGGACCCTTAAGTGGAATTAAACCCCAAGACTCTCCCTTGAGAGCAATCTCATGTTTTCTTTCAAGGACTTCAGACCAGGGAAGAGAGAGAATTTTCCTACCAGCCTGACAACACAGGTTCCAGAAAAAAATGGTTTCTAATGAGGATAAAAGGGTTTTGCAGCTTTCAATTCAAAACTTTTAACCAGAAAATAAAAGCTTCTTGGAAAAATAAGTACAAAAAATAATTTACAGATTTTATGGTAAAATTCTAATGTTTTCTTGCCAGATATCAACCTGAGATAATCCTTCCTCGTTACCAACCTTGCAGGCTTCTTCTGAGAGTGGTACCAGTCCCCATCCCTTTAGGCAGCCTTGCCATGTCCCCATGCTCATTCTTCCAAGAATACCACCTGTATTTTTCAACTTTGCCCACGACGGTGTGGGCTCAGCACTAGTCCAAGGGCTTTGACAGGCGATCGCTGGCAAATCTCGCTGTGGCAGCTGAAGACGTTAGCAAACCCAGCTCTGACCATCTCTTTGCTGAAGGTTACTGTCATCCCTACATAGTAAAATCAGCACTGAAGAATATCTGCCTATAAATCAGTCCATCTAGTGCAAAGCCACTTTGCTGATGTGTTAAACTAAGAAGCCACACTGTACACTTGGTTTGTCTTCAGCCAAGTGCAGCAGGGCAGGTTCCTGGGAACAGAAACATCTTCCATCCCCATAAATTTACCCAAGCTCTTCCTATGCACAGGCAAAGCGCACTTTGTTCCGCTAAAGCAGGAAAGAAAGAAGCTTCAAGACTAAATGAACTTTCATTCCGTGATTTGAACAGTATCTGCAATAGCCCTGCAAGGTTTTAGATAGTATCAAGGCTGTGGACGTACCAGACTTTGAGGTAAAGAAGGACCTGGAACAAGACAAGGCTCTACAAACCACGCTGTGAGTTCTGCCATCCAGGGACAACTCGTGGGTTAAAGCAGAGGGGCAGCATCACCACTACCCTGGAAGATTCCCAGAAAGCAAGCACAGGCCAGGACTGGGCACGGAGCCCTTTATTGTTATCAGTGTTTTCGTAAAGTCAGTTGCCAGGAGTGAAAAACCTCTGTTTTCTAGTAGCAAGTGTTAAAATCAGAACAGCCCAGGCTTCTGTTGCCGAAGAGCAAGGGCTATACCGATGGGCGTCTCTTGGAGACACCCATTTCCCTACGACAACGGCAGAAAAAGGAACAGGCCATATATTTGTGCCTTTGGATGCGATCCACTGCAGTTGCTACACACAGCATTCCTTTGCCATTTGGTAACCGAGAAACACTAGGCTTATTGAAAAAGGAAAAAAAAAAAAGAAAAAGAAAACCAACCAACCAACCAACCCACCCCACAACCCTGCCGCGCTCTGGTTGGTAAGCGCTGGTCAGAGGAGGTCTGCTGTAATGAATAGATGTCAGGGAATCAGCAGCCCAAATGATATATTAAGTACTAGCTGTCAAAACAAGGGCTGCTACTTCACTTGACCAGAACCAACCCTTTATACAAACACTCTCTCAAGGTAGATACCTCTTCCACTTCTTGCTTGACCTCAGCTTTCCAAGATTCACAAATCTGCAGGGCTACGCACCCTCACCAAGTAACTCGGTGCCCCGGGGCACCCTCCCCTCCTCCCACCCGGATTTGATGTAAACAGCTTCGCTTTCGCAGAGGTTTCAGAAAAGGCAGAGACCGTCACGCTTCACGAATCTCTGAAAGTTTAATTAAGTTACAATGTCCTAAAACCCACAATATGGCTTGTGTAGGCACCCCCTGGCTGTAAAGTTCAAAAGGTAAACAGGTAGGCACATACAGTACGCTTCAAAGTGCTCTTCCAGTTCTCCAGGAACAACCATCAGGAAAAACTGAACACGTGAGAAATGTTCTTCAATGAAGAAATACTTAGATTCTTCTTCATGGAGAACTACAGGCTTAACACAAATTAGGCTAATACATGGGGTATATTAATCATCCTCAGATGTAGTGATTGTGAAATTGAGATGCAGAGCAGTAACTTGACCCAAGGACATGAGCTGGACCGTGATGGAAGTGAACCAAGGAGCCCCAACCACAGACTTGCTGTGCCTCACCTGACCCACGTTCCTGGGATCCACCACTAGGCGAGGTCCTTCACGGATAAATCACACCCTCAAACCCAAAGGGGCTGGGAGAGAGGAGCTCAAAAGCAGCAATTAATAGAAGGTTTAACAAGGAATGAGTTAAAATAGGGACATGTTGCCTTCTGACTTCTTGATGTGCAAGTTCCAACAGAAAACTTCCTCTTCCAGTCACTTGCTGACGTGTAAGATTACACAATTTTCTCTCATCACCTCCAAGTTTGGCCCAGCATTCGCCCTGCTTTTAAGATTAAATGTAAATGAATGCCCGAGCTTTAAGCATTAACGCAGTCACAGATATTATTAGGAGGCTGAAATTAGGTCGCTTCGGCCAACACTGAGTTGCTCCCCACAGAACATTCATTCTTCAGTTCAGGAGGAGGAAGGTTTTTAGGTAGAAGCAAAGTTGAGAACTGGATAACCCAACGGTCATGTGTTTCATTAAATCACTGCCCCAGATTCAAGCTGAGAAGCACCAAAAGGTTTATATAAGCAGACAATTATGGTGGTCTTCATCAAAACAATTTGAGTTTTGAACTGATGCCATTACTGGACAGACCGAGAACATAGAAAAGGAAGGTATTTAGAAAACTTAATAACCCACCGGGCTAAATGTGTTGTTTACTGATTGAGGACTTGATACTGGGATGAGCTGAGCCAGGCAAGTAAATAAGGATTTGAAGCTTGAAGATAATTTGAGAATTGTTGGATGAAATAGCTTTTGCTTGAATGTGACAGCAGTGGCATAAGAGAGTTCAGAGCCCCTGATACGCGATGCATCAAAACAGAATTCAAGAAGTTGTCTTTGCTGCTTGCTATGACACTTCTCATACCAAGCGTGTCTTAATGACATTAGTAGTTGCAGAGAAATTCCACATCTACCACTATCCAGGGGACTTCAAAGTTGTTTTACTGAGTAACAGGTAAGCCTAGGAAGCGTTCCAGGGACCTCGGAGCGGTTGGTACAGACCAAGGGGCTTTTTGAACACAGCTGAGAGTTAAAGGAGTAGATGAGAGGTGGGGAAGATCAACAAAAAGACCTCCTGCTCAATTACTTACACTGTTCCCCTTTTTCTCCAAAGAAAAAAAGAACCATGTTCATATTAATGAGACATCGAACAAATACATATATACACAAAGGGTTACCTGAAACAATAAATAACTAAAATAGGATGATTTTTTTCCTCATCTAAGATTTTTTTACTCCATTATGAGATACAGTGGTCTAATGAATAATAATAAAAAAGCACCTGCAAGCTTGCACTTGACCACAGCAAGAAAGACGTTTGTAGTCGTTCCCATTTCTCTAACTGCAAATACTCATTGCAAAACATCCAAGCTGTCTTTTTGAAATGAAAATAATTATTTTTAGAAATTTGCAAAAAAAATAAAATAATTTGATCATATTTTCTGTGAACTAGAAAGCATTTCCTTAATTAGCATTAGCCTTTGACTAACTCGCTCTACTACAGTAACTTTCTTCTACTCCCAAGCTTGCAGAAATTTCTTTGTAAAGAAGTATTGAGAATAAATAATTTTCTTTCAAGTACTGAAGTACTGAGTGACATTTAAATTCTTCAATATTCTTTCAGACAGGATTTTAGGGCAGACAATATTTTTGATCTTCTCTTCATTTGTTAAAAAACAACCTGTACCAGAGGTGACACAGGATCTAGTCAGCTTGAGCTGGGTTCGATTCTGTTGCTGTCAACAACGTGTCCCAGGCGCTCGGAAGAAATCAGCTCATGGCATGAAGAGACCAGATTTAAAATAAACCTCAATAAAATAGAAATAATAAGAAAGAACTAAGTAATTAGAACTCTTAAACTCTGGGGATGGCCACATTTCTCACTCTCTGTCCGCTCTGTTGTCCCCTATCAAATCAACCACGGTCTTGTCCTTTTTGTAGAACCTTTAAGTTCCTACAAAGGAACCTTCCTAAAGGTTCCTAAAGGGCATGCAATGAGTATTAGTGCTTAACATCAGCTGAGTGAAGTGAGCTGTCACCAAAACAGCCTTGGTGAACCTGGATCCCAAGGGCCATGAGCATTTTCTACCAGCAGGTTAAAACTCATCTCTGCAGAACCTTCTGAGGTCCATCGCAGACTGTGCAACAAACTTCCACAGAAACTAATTATCATAAAGAGCATCATCTTCTGCTCCAAAGCCAGAGCACACTTCAACTTGTCTTCACAAATATCCACTGGGTTCGTATTACAGAGAGTCTGCCAAATCCAAACACTTGAATGCACAACCCATGCACCTCCCCAAGGAGAGAACGAACAAACAACAGACAGACATCACATCCCTTAATCCAGTGCAGGAAAGAGTTCAGACACATTGAGGGGTTGGAACTAGATGATCTTTCAGGTCCCTTCCAACCCAAACCATTCTATGATTTTATTCTATGATTCTGTGATGGAGAAGAATAAGCCATCACCATCAAGACACTGGCAACTGACATCTCAATTTAACGACGATGCTGAAGCAAACAGAGAATGTGGTACCAACTATCCCACTGTATGATCATCTTCTCCATCATTACATTCCTCTTTTCTTAATGGAGGAATACATATGGTTATTAGCAGATGGTCAAATTAGTGACATTAGTCAGCAGGTCATATTTGCCTATATATATATATGGCAAGAATACAACTACTCAAAGGAAACACACTGGGATTGATGACAGTTTGCAGAGTGAGGCTGTAGGTGCAGGGAAAACCCAGACAATGGATTTCTTGACCTTGTCTTATTACTTTGAGGAAACTCAAATGAGCTCAAATTATCTTCAAATTGCCAAACTTTTCAAACATGTCAGGCAGCTGAAGTGAGGTCAGCAAGAGGAGGGAGAACCTCATACGTTCTCAAGGTTACCCTGATGGGAAAGTTTACCATTAAGTCACACTCCAGCACTAGATATTCCTCCTGATTGGGAGAGGAAAAAAAAGCAAATGCTCACAGCTGAAGAAAGAACAATTCAGTAGAGAAGTCGAAATACTGGATTGGAAGTGGAAAAGCTCGTTCCTTTGATTTTAGGCACTTTCTCAGGCTGAATCATTTATTTTGCTTCAACTTCTGGTTTGCTTAACCCATCTGAACCAACCGGCAATTTCATAATCAGTTTGATGAGCCAAAAATCAGAAGACACCCTTGGAGAAAGGTTAGACACCCTTTAATAACTAAAAGTTGGGAAAAATAGGACCCTGCTTTGAACATCTAGTCCTTCTGCAGGCTGCTTGAGTGAATGCAGCCTTAGAGGGTAATAAAATGTAATCTATTCCCTGATTTCTGAGAGGGAACACACAGCGCTATTCTCCTCTCATTCCCACAGCAGTGTTATTGCCATGAGGTACCAATCCCCAAATTCTCTCTCATCCTACACCTACTCTGTGTAGAGAGAGGAATAAGAGGATACAAGAGGTCCTTTGTGCAGAGGACCATCACCTTGGCTCTGTGCTACACCAGCTGAAGGAAAGAGCACGCAGCATCCCCTTGCAGCAGGGAAATCAGGGCAGGTACCAGCCTGCGAGACCGACTCCTTGTCAAGAACTTGCCCACCTGGCTTTAAAATCAACAGGAAGCCACCTGCTTAGTTCACACTTCCATATACAAATCCTGTTATGACAGGATCAAAAACATATGTACTTCTCCTTGTTTTGAACTACTGCACTGGAATTTTATTTTTTTAATTTTTTTTTTAAAGAAAGCTCTTTGATCACACAAATATTTTTAAGAGGAAAAACAAAACAAAGCTGTCCTATAAAAGTGCAGGCCCATGACAAGGGCTGTTGGGGAGGAAGGCATTACACATGACAAAAACAAGGTTAACTTCATTCTCCAGTACCCAAGCCCATATTGTTACATATTGGCATGATACTTTCTCACAGTATACACAGAGTTAAAGAAGAAAAAAAAGAAAAAAAAAAAGCACAATTAGGATTTGTTTTGTGTTAAGCAGCTATGCCAAACATTATTGTTTTACAGTTCCTCACATGGTTACACCACTTTAACCCTGTTTACACACCCCATGTTTAAGAGTGGTTTTGGATCACATTTTTATGCAATTTCATTTCGAGCCGGATTTGCTCCCTCCTTTTTTTTAAAACTTTTTTTTAAACTCTCAGTGAAGAATCCCACTGGGGAACCATCTTTTCAGGATAAGGCTGACTACAGACGACAAAATTCAGCATACAAATGCCGAAAGCCGGTGCTAACTGAACCAGACAAGCTGAGGTCTTTTACCGACACAGACCTGCATCTTACTTCATGTATTTTCTCCAATTATTTCATTAGACTCATTTATGGATGTCAGCTTTGTTCATGCAGTGCCTGGGGACAAGATACGACCCGCTGAACCGTCTCAGTATATTTAAATGACAAAAAGCCATCAGCTTTTCTGATTAGAGACCCGCTCAATCTCAACACAGAACCACGACGATGATTTCTGACGCCCACCCCCCTCCTCCCTTTCCTTTAAAGCCTGAAAGGCATTTTGTTTTTTTTTTTGCAATTCAGGAAACAGAACTACAATCGTAACAAAATTCTGTTTGGGCTTTTCCTCTTGAAAAACGTTCACAGCCTAAAGACTCCCACAATGCAAAAAAAAGCAAGAGCAGCAAAAAATACACCTCCAAAAACGCAGCGTGGCTTTCACGCAAAGTAGAGTTAAAAAATGACTAAGTTTTCTTGATATATGAATTTGTGGGTAAACCATTTATCAATGACCCGTTTACCTGTGCAGCAGAGTCCCTCAAGCCGAGGGCCATGTCATTCCCCTTTGATTGATTAATTAGCCAATCAAGGGATATTTTTCACCGTGAGGCACGATGGTTTATTCCAGCTAATGCATGGTCTCTAATGGTAACACATTAAAGCCAACTCGGCTCTTTAAGCCTATCGAAGTGACCAAAAGAGAAGGAGAGAAGATAAATCAAAAGAGCTCCCCCCACTTTCATTTCTGTTCCTAACAACCCCCCCAAGGAACTAACACTGGAGGAAGACTCTTCTCCAATGAAGAGAGAAGAAAAAGCACCATTTCCTTCCACATTGGGAGATGTCTCCTCCTCTCCCTCTCCGCTGATAGCTGAACAGCAATAATTTATCCTCAGTTGATTAACAAGGTGCTTATAGAATAGGCAACAAAACATCAATACTTTGCTCTTCCTCCTTTTATCAAAAGCACTGCTAGGACATCATGCTGGGTAAAGTAATTTTTACTGGTGCTCCTGGAACAATCTCATCTTCGTGGAAAAGTATTAAAAAATATGGCCCAAATTAACACCCGGAGCCTAATTCATCGTTTTTCTGACTCGTTATATGCATATATACAGTGTTACAAGTTGCCAGCTCAGAGTAACAGGATTTTAGATCCACTTTATACCATCTGTGCTGCCAGAGATTTGCTCTACCTGTACCACTTGTGGACACTGAAGATGTATTTAGCCCTTCAGCTGCCTTGTCACGCTGTCCTCCCTGTAAGTTTGTGTCACCAACCTGTCCTGGTTTCCATGGGCAAAGACCCTGTACTGCTAACTGCTGGCGGAATCTGGTTTTGGGGCTTTTTTTTTTCCCCTCTTCTGTTTTAAGAAAATGATTCTTCTGGCTCTTGAGAGTCCATGGTGAGCTGCAGACTGAAAACTGGAGAGGCCAAAGAAGTAACTGCAGTGTTACAGATGTACTAAAAAGCCCTTCCTAATGGTAATTTTAAAGCATTTCACTCAAACGGTCAGAAAGAAAAGACAAAACAGGTGAAGGCACAAACCTAATTATATTCTCTAACAGTGACGCTGCAGAACACAGCAAGCTCCCATCAAAGTCAAGGAGCACTAAGCCACTGTAAGCTGAGTGTGACTATTTCCTATTTCATGAGTTTAAAAATCTGTAGTGAGTCACATTGGGCAAAGGAGCAGTAAACTAGAGACTGATGGAAACCTTCCCAATCAGAAGCAGGTTCCTGGGGAGACCAAATGGGTAAAAGCACCATTATATTGTCTTCCAGCCTCTTCCTACCAAGCAGTATTAAAAATAAATATTAAAAGAATGCAGCCTTCACAAGAACTGAATAGATCAAGAGGGTTGAACAGCAATCACACGCTTACAACATATGTGGTCTTGTAATCTGTGTCAGTTTGCATAGAAATAGAATATATTCAGAATAGAAGTTCTGGGATAGGATGCACCTCACTGCTAGATGTCATAGAATCATAGAACGGTTAAAGTTGGAAGGGACCTTAAAGATCATCGTGTTCCACCCCCCTGCCCTAGGCAGGGACACCTCCCACCAGACCAGGTTGCTCCAAGCCCCGTCCAACCTGGCCTTGAACCCCTCCAGGGATGAGGCAGCCACAGCTTCCCTGGGCAACCTGGTACAGTGTCTCTCTACCCTCATAGGAGAGAATTTCTTCCTAATATCTAGTCTAAATCTCCCCTCTTTCAGTTTAAAACCGTTCCCCCTCATCCTATGGCTCCCCTCCCCGATCAAGAGTCCCTCCCCAGCTTTTCTGGAGCCCCTTGAGGGACTGGAAGGGGCTCTAAGATCTTCATGGAGCCTTCTCTTCTCCAGGCTGAACCCCCCCCAACTCTCTCAGTCTGTCCTCCCAGCAGAGGGGCTCCAGCCTTCTGAAAACATCTCTAGGAAAGGTTTGGCTTCATAAATCTATACCATCTTTGGAGACAGCGAACCCATCTGTTTGAGCACCTGCACCCATCACTACAAGTAAGTCTGGAGAAGATGCCTAGATTGTCCACCAATAAAAGTCAGGTGGGATTAAATCCCACTGTTTCTTACCTATGTTTTCATCTGCCTTGATTCTTGGTAAAATGTAATATTCACTCTTCCCAGTGCCACAAAACACTTTACATTATTCTGTGCTGAAATGGTCAAGTCGTATATAGGAATAAGCACCGTGCAGTTCTAAATTTTAACCCCAAATCTGACAAACTCTGCAACCTGGGGATAATTTAATACCTAGGCACAAGATACTCAGTGCATCTAAAACTCCAATTATTCTCTCTGACAATAAATGTATAATTAAAAAAGAAGGAAATATGTTAAAGACACTGAGTGTTTTCCTACAGTCTTCCTCCGGAACACGCTGACAGCAATTACATTTTTACTCTGATTTCTTAAGGAAGCATAGTTTCCATCATCATTATGCCACAGGCATTGGTGTACATCATGCACTCCTTTCCCTCCAGCAACTTTTTAATCCAACCTAGCAGAAGCTTAGAGATTTCAAAGATACTATGATTTGAAAATATTTCATGAAAACAGGCAGCTGGACAGAGAGGGCCAAGAGATGAGCGCCCACGTGGACAGGGATTTCAGCAGGAGCTCGTCCCCTTTAGTCACACAAAATCCAAGCACAACACAACTTGCCCATTCCAATGGGTCTAAAAGTGTTAAAATTCTTTTTTTACTTCTTGGCATCACTTACTAAGGAGCTGGGATTTCCCTCAGGAGACTCTTCCACTGCCTGGCTGACATCACTGTGAGGAAGCCTTGCCGAAGAGTAAGCTTGTGTCTTCCTTTCTCTAATTGAAGTTCTCACCCCCCAGCACCATTCTTGGCTTTTGCCTCCCCTGATTACTATCCCTTCCCTTCCTCTGTTTCTCTCTCCCCTCGACCCCCAGATATTTATAGGCAGAGAGGTCATCTTTTTCTGCTTCTTCTCTGAGATGAACGTATCCAGTTCCTCCACTCTCTCCTTCTAGGACATGCCCTCTAACCCTGTCACCCATTTTACTAAATCCTTTTGGACTCTCTCCAGGTTTTTGATGTCCTTTTTTCTGTTCTGCCTCTCAGTCCCAAATACCTCACGCTAGCTGCGGTCTCCAGAGCAGAAACAGTGAAAAACCTAAGTTAATTTTTAACTAATTTTTCTCTTCTGTAGTTTTTTGTTCCCTGACAGCGCTGAGAAAAAGGAACAGAAAATTAATTTATACACGACCTCTGCAACAGACTTTTCTCAGGGGTAAAAAAAATATATAAAAATCTAGACTAAATTTCCAACTTGCCTAAAAGTCACAATTGTGAAACCCATAAACACCAATACCACGATTGGTGTTTTGCAGAGAGAAAGTTGAGGTGAAGGGAATTACATCAGTTTACCCGGAGCTTGAGTGAATGCATGGCAGAGCCAGACTTTAATGGATTTTCAGTTATGTCCCTTAAGATTAGCCAACATGCTTTTCTGATAAGTGCTGGGAAATGTAAGTCAGTTGAGGAAGTTCTGCAAAATGTGTCAGAAGACAATTTCCTGATTTAAAAAAAAAAAAAAAAAGGTGAAAAAGCAACAGGGTGGATAGTTACATTTCTAATGACTAACGCGGAAGAAATCACCGCGAACTCGAGACTTTCGGGCTACTTGGATTAGGTGGTTTTAAGGGAACTTACGCAGGTTGACATCCAAGTCCCAAAAATTTGGAGGAAGCAGATTACTCATCAAATGGGCTGAGACACGGGAGGGAGATGGATGCAAAACGTTCTGTTTTCTGTGCATCTCAAACAGAGCGATTCCAAACCCGCCAGCAAATCAGTGCTGCTCCCCCAGCCCCCAAAGCGAAATCAGTGCCAGAATCATGTTGTTCAGCAACCAAGTGGGGACTGTCTGTAACTCATTCCCAAATCCTCGGTCTCACTCAGAAGCATTTTCTCCAGTGATAAGGCTTCATCAGGAAACACAGCTGGATGGAGGAAGGAAATTCTGAGAAGCAAAAAAAAAAAAATAATAAAATAGTGGGGGTTCCAGGAAGTTCAACCAGATAGGAACTAACGGAATTTGTTTTTCTGTCTCCCCAGCTCCCAGCGTTCCCCCAAGCAAGTGAGAAAAATCAGAGGGAAAGTGGGGGAGCAAAAAAAAAAAAAAAGTCTGGCAGATCTTACCCTGCAAAACAGGTCCTCACTGTAGGTCTCCAGAGAGCATCATAATTACAATTCAATATTTTCGATCACTTACTCTCCCTGGGAAAAAAACTGCAGACGTTTTCAATTTAGGTCCACTCTGAAGCCCAGCCATTGTTTTCTTCCCCCCTTTTTTTTTTTAATTTATTTTTTAAACAAAAGTCCCTGTGTAGTTTATTAAGGAGGTTTTAGTTGGACATATGATTTATCAAAAATAATAATAATATAAAAGTACTGTTCTGTATAATTTAACAAGAAATAATAATAATAAAAAAGTACCGTTATGTATAACATTAAGGAGAATTTAAGGTTGCAAGCGCCTCTGATTGGTAACACATATCCCAGAACCATCAAAACAACAGCTCAAACCAGTATCTCGGAATTATTACTTCTAGAGAAACTCCTTTTGACCCTTAGGGGCAAACAGCATTTCCTTCCATATCCCTTTGCAATTCCAGTCTTTTGCAATCTTTACAATCCTCTGGCCAACTCCCTTTCCCTTTGATAAGGTAGATAACCCAAATTTCAACATCTCCACTTACTGCAGCGGTGTCAGCGTGAAACGAGAGAAAAGATGCATTAGCCAGATCAGTCCCAGGCTACCGAGACAGTTTAAAAACGAGTCTGAGATAGCTCTTCAGTTAAGAGAGTTCGTATTAAGGTACCACAAAACACCTTCTGCCAAAGACTACTCCACAGGTGAAGATTGTAAAATGATTGCTAATGACCACCATACTAGGAAAGACTGAACACAACTAATTGGAACGGTGTCTCTGTGACATCTCTGATTTGTTGGGACACCATTTATCACAGCAGCAGTTCAGAGGTGATGATGTATTTTTGAAAAGCACTTCAGAAGAGCCAGCATTATCTCGCTGGTCCAGAGACCGAGTCACTCAGCCTTGAGCCCTTCCACTGGTTTCCATCTGATCGTAAATACAGATGAAGTTTCCTGGGTTTTGCTTTTTTCCTAATTTTTTTTCCTAATTTTTAAGAACAGTTTGGACTAACACCAGCCAACCAGCCAGATCTAGGAGGCCAGTGCTGATGAGCATCAATGCAATTAATACCGCTGCCAGGGTCTACTGCACGTTAGGCCATCTGTACAACTAGGAAAACTCAAAGGCTGTGGGTACAAGAGCTCTTAGGAATCAGAGAAGCTCCACAACTCACTCAGATGAAAAATCTGGCCATAACGCCATCGATGCCACACATCCTTAAATGCCTCCATAACTTCCATGGTGTTTCTGATGCCTACAGAACTGCAAATGATCACCCACTCGAGTCTGCTTACAGTGTGTTTTGTTATTCCAAGATGTTCCCATCTTCTGCTCCTTAAGTGATTTCCTTAATCCATCCACTGAATTTTGTCACAGGCTTAAACTGGAGGCTTTAAGGGAGGGAGACAGTCAAAACTCAGTTGGACAAGGCCCTGAGCAGCTTGCTTGCTGTAGTGGACCCTGCTTGGACCAGGGTGGTTGATCTGGAGACCTCCAGAAGTCTCCTCCAACCTCAGTAATTCTCTAATTCCATTAAGTTAATACCCAAGATGTTTTTGATCCTGGACTGAAACAACTAGAACTATGGGAAACAGAATTATGCTGAATATCTTTGTCAAAAGATGACGACTCTATGGCAAGATGAGGACAGGTCATTCAGCCCAAATCAAATCTGTACCGAACGCTTCTCAAACTGCACCTCTAATAAAAAGAGAAGGAATCTAATACTTCGGAAAGATATTTATAGATAGGAATTCAAGCTACAGGATCGATACATTTCAGGTACTTCCTTGTATCCTCTCCATTGCGAACACAGCTGGGAACCTGCTGTCAGATTAACAGTAGCAGTTGTGGCACCTATGGCACAGTATGGAAGCTGTCCCCATCTATTTTGAACAGGGACGGCAGCATGTAACTGTCATGAACGGAGCAGGAGCTGCAATTAAATGGACTGGAGCCTACCATGGCCTGAAGGCACACCCCAGGGCTCCCATGAACACCAGGGCTCTTCCTACATTATCTCTACACGGGAACAAATCTGAACAACTCACTTCCAGGAGGATGACAGCACTTTCCTGCTCCCGTAGTGCGCTCTCTGCCACATCAGGAAAATGCCCAGAGCCCAGGGATTTCAGAACGGAATGCGAACACACACAGGAGAACGGCACTGCAATTCCTCACGGGGCAGTTCCATTTATGCCACCTTAAGGACCAGGCTCTGGAACGTGATGGAAAGGGATCATGAGAGTTCATGGGTGCAACGAAATGAAATTGCTCAGAACTGGAGGGCCTGAGCAATGCATTTTTGTGCTGGGCAAACTCCACAGATCTCTGACCCATGAAGAAAAGGAGAGGGTAGAAAAAAAAAAAAAAAGCAATTGTGCTGCCTCTGGCTTTCTGTTCCTGTGGCTGCTCAGCAGCAGACGGTGGCCAGAAGACGACAATGCAGCTCCAAATTACATTACCTCCTGCCTGTATTTGCATGTGGAAATCTGGGTGCTTAACAGGGAACAGTCCGTGACTTTTTGCCAGAACCTTGAACCATTAGCTCACTGTTCAGCGAGAGGAAAAAGGAAACCTGTGCAGTAGCCAACGGCCAACCACTGCGTCGGTCAAGGAATTAGCAAAAGCGTGCATAAACTTATATACCCTGCACAAGCCGCCATAAATGCGCATTATCTCAGCGTCTATCAACAAAAGAACAAACACTCTGCAGGATGGAGTCCCAGAAGCAGCAGCAGCAGCACCTTCCAAACTTATTTTTAGTTTCAAAGGATGCAGGACACGCAGAGAAAACAAGACCAACCATTTGGGACAACCCACGGGTGGGCAAAATCTAACCCCTTAACCACAGAACTGTTGATCTGCATTAAATCTCAGTTTTTCATGCTTCATATGGATCTGACAGGAAGGCAGTTAAGAACTAGATCTGCAGCATATTTAGATAATGAGAAGTGTTAATCGAGGGGGCTCTGATGGTGCAAGTTTACCTACAGCATTTGAGACCTCTAACAGCTCTCATGCTGTTAGAGGTCTCGCATTTGAAGACCCCAAATGCTTATTTCAAGACAGTAATAAATATAAATAATAAGTTGGGTTCTGCTGTGCCTGACAGCCTCCTCCCAAGCTCTTACCTTTCAAGCCAAACCATGTGACTTGTAACAAAGGTTCATACTGTTTTCCGCAGTGGCAGACAAGACAGGACAGTTCTTAATTTGTTTAAATTTCTCCTAACCTCCCGGTTTAATTAACTGTAACCGTATTTTCATAGTTTAGAGAACAGTACTCAGAGAACAGACTTGACATTTTTCTCTGTCCTACCAAGAACTTTAAAACCGACAGCACATTTGCTGAAATTACAACACTATTTGGAACAATGGCAAGACCAAATCCTTCAAACTGTTCAATTCAAGACACCCCATTGAAGTATTCTTTATTTTATAGTAAGAGTTTTCTCCAGTGAGGGATCCCCGGTGGATCCCTGTTTGCTCTTCACAAGCTCCCTCGTCATTCCACCCAGCATTTACACAGCTACGTACCTTATATTACCTTCACTACTATCCAGGATCTCTCAGCACGTTCATCCCCCTGTTCCTCTCCTCCCAAGGTTCACATTGGCCCACAGTGAAGTTACAGAATGATTTTCAATTTTGAACAAGGAGGAAAGTCTCCGGGTATTTCAGACATTTCCATCCAATTTCAGGCCCCATCTTCCCCTCTAAAATACAAGAGTCTTCAGAGAGCTCTGAACCAACAGGGCAATTCTTGGAATGTATTCATTTGTGCTTTCCAGATGTTATCTTTTCCAAAGAATTTTTCTGGACATATTAGTCATGCTGCAGTATAAGCTTGTTATTTTATATACTGATATCGCAGGACTGTTCTCTGCAAGTGCAAAATGCTAATGAATACATAAATACGACAAATGCTAGGTCAAACCTTGATCTCGTTACACAAGATAGGGGAAAAGTCTTCCCATAAAATATTTATCGGTGTTCAAGCCATCTTTGAGTGGCTTCTTCTGAATTCTGAATTGAATTCTGAATGAATTCTTCAAAGATGAGCACGGCTTTGCAGCTGTTCAGCCTTCCCCAATTCTTGTGAAAATAAGGGCAGTTTGTTGAGTTAGATTGGCCAGTTGCTACAGAATCTCAGATTTTGGATGTTTATGGATCTTTCAGATCAAGCAAAATTTATCTACTTTGTGATGTAAGAAGTGTAAAATAGAATACTGAAGTTTCCTAATTCCAAAGAAGCTACATCATAATAATTCACAAAAATAGCTATTAAATCCAGTCTTATTTCCTTAGGGTTCAGAGCACAGCCCTCCACCTGCAGACTTCACATAGAAACAACACGCACTTCACGGGCAGAAGATACCTTGCTCTTGATGGGCATGTGATAATCTCATCAGCAGAAAGACATTTAAATATGGTTTTGTTATAAGGAATAATATGCCAGGAAACAAGAGAAAGGTGAAGCCTTTTGTTTACCTGTGTCTTCATACTCTTCTGTCGCTTCCCAAATATGCAGGACAGATCATCTTCACTGCGCGAAGAGAGATCCTTACCTGAAAGGGGGCAAGGGGAGGAAAAAAAAATGCCACAACCTTCACATCTGATGATGATAAATACATTTTGACAACACAAACTGTGACCATGGAGGTAAAGAAATTGTTTTTGAAGGTGGAACAAAAAAAGTCAGGAGGAGAACTCTAACGATACTAAATGAAAGCTGACCATGGCGCTCACGGACAGGAGTAAATGGGTGTGTGTAGAGGGAAAGGCTGGTGAGGAGACAACCACAGCCTGGCAGTGGATGCCCACAGGGAAACAAATAATAACAGCTTGTTTTCCCCCATCTGATGCTGTGTCACAGTAAGATGAGGGAAGAGCCTGCACTACAGTAAAGAGAGCTGTATCCTCCTACACACAAGAAAAGTTCAAGGAGAAGCTGCACATCTTTGGATTCTCACGAGAATTTCCCACCTCTGACAGAGTTTGGGAGTTATAGCTCCTCCAAATAGTGGGGGGAATAATAAAAAAAAAAACCCATCTTTACTCAGTGGAGACTTTTCTTTAATTCATAAAATTGCTTGTGAAAAGCAAACCCTGCATCTCTACAACACACTGGATTATTCCAACTTAAAACAATTTCAAGGGTGAAGCAAAGATTTCTCCGAATTCCAGCAGGACCATCACTTTCCCCCGACCGTCGTGCGGGCAGCTGAGTATCAGACACGGAGCAGGGAGGGGGAAGCAAAAGGGTGCGATGTGATATTCTGACACACCAGCAGATGTTCAGCCAATTCTACAGTTCAGAAGCCTTTCCACAGCTTGTCTCAGAAAATTCTTTTTTTAAAAAGTCAGCAATAGTTAAAGAAACAATATTAGGCTACATAGGCTAATTTATTAGGAGTCTGCTGGGGGCGCAGTCCGCTTGATTTTCTGATTCTGGCCTCAAAATGAATCTAAACACTTGTAATGGACGATAAAAAAAACCATAAATCTGACTATTCCACCTGTTTTTTTCTTCTCAGGATCCTTAAAAGGGTAAACAGACACATCAAACTAGAGGAGAAAGGGTTACCCAACCTTCTGGTGTCTCACTGGGCAGCCTCCGTATGTCCTTACCCAAGCAAACTGGGTGAGACTGGTGACTGTTTGCAGCTTTATCTTGGCTAAGGTTTGGGACATGACACTTAAAATCCTGCTGCTCCTCCTCTCACCCTATGCTTTCTTTCCATGCCTTCTCCCTGCCTCCCACCCCAATGTATCCCCCCCCCCTCTTTCTGTATTCCCTAAGACAAAACCAACTTCGCTGACCACCCAAATCTCTTGCAGCATCCCAGTGGAAGAGCTGCTAGAAAAACAGTTGAAATCACTGCCTTAATCTCATCTCGGCGTGTATTTCCCAGCTCCAAGCGTGGCTGCTGTGCCTGGTGTCTCTGCACCCCCAGCAGCGAGGCTACAAAACAGCACCAGAAACGGAAGCCGCCTTCTCTGTGGCTGCTGCTCCCTTCTCCCGCTTTTGTGTGAGCTCGTCTTGTTTAGTCTAAAAGGAAGCAGGATCGGACTTGAACAACATCAGCCATTCTCAAATAACTTCTCCCCTGGAAAAAGGACAATTTCCCTGTTTTAGACCACAGAGGGTACAATCAAACAGGGGCCTACCTTATAGAAACACTGTAGCCAAACAAATAAGGGATATTGTTAATATGAAAGTCTATGTTCTACATGCTCAAAAGACACTTTTTTTTTTTTTTGCTATATTTAGTAAAAGGTTAAATCCAAATCAAAATAAATCCTCTTTGCTACTACCTCAAACAGGCCACGGCCTCTGTACGTGCAAGCCCTGAACTAATTGTTTAATGTGGCAAAGTGGCAGGGTCATGTTAACGCATTTCTCTTCCAGGCTGAATTACTTAATCAAAAAACCCGAAGCCCAGTATCAGAATTTGGCCGCCAGTTACTTCTGCTTTAGCAGAGGTATTTGTTGTCAGAAAATATTACACAGAACTTTAAGTATAATAAATTAGCCAATCCTGGAAACAGATCCTATCTTATACATTGAAAAACTTATATACACACTCCATGTGCACATGGGTGTGAGAAAGAGGAACACGACCAACAGAAAAATAGAGTAAAAGGTTGAACAATGGTCAAAAACCAAAACCAGGGATAGCTGAAATAAAGTCAACACTCGAAGAAAGAAATTACTAAACTCCATGAGTTCTTGATATAGTTTTTGTGGCCACCAACTGCTGTCCTGATTCATAAAGCATCTGATAGATGTAAGAGGGCTTTCCTCTTTCTGCATTCAGGTTTAATCTGATCCCTGATCTTATCCACATGATCTCTGAGAAGGGGTTATTGGAGATTGCAGGGGATAGTACGGTGCAGATGCCCAAGGAACTGTGTTATCACCTTTGCCTCCTCCTCCTCCCTCCTTTCCTATCCCCTGCCCACGCACAGATCACTCAGAATATTCACTGTTCCTTTATTCAGCTGATGGTTTGCTTAGATATAAATTGTTTTACTCAACAATATCAGCCTAAAGCCATCGAGAAGTGTCCAAAATAAAGAGAATATTATAGCTTTAAGTAAGTTGCTGCAGGGGGTATTTCTAAACCAAGGTTTTGCTTGCCAAATTTAGACCCCAGGAGGCATCAGATCACCTTGACACGTTTTTTTCCCCTCTAATCTTGGCAGCAGCTTATGAAACAACAAAACTCCTCTTACCTTTTGCAAACTTCATATAATGGACACGTTTCTTGGAAGATTTGGATTTTTCCTCGAGACTGAATGTCTTCTTCCGATTATTCACTGAGGGCTCTAAAGAAAAAAACAACCCACAAACAGGTTCCAACTGTATTAGAGGTGCTCTAACCACCAAATTCAAACATCAGTGTATTCAATTTTCTCTCTCAAAACCAAGTCTCAACAACATATCACAATATATTACTGAAGGAAGCGTGGTAAGTTTTGTCCGATACATGTAACTGCTTGATTATTATTTTTTTTTTGCCACATCTCCTTTCCTTTCCATTTCCAATCTAATGCAATTAGAGGAGGCAGATACAGGTCCTCCAGGTCAAAGGCAAAGCCTAATTTAACACCATTTCTACAGTAAGAAAAGTCAGGGTTTATTGTGCAGTTCGTTATAAAGTATCTCCAGTGCTGGACTCTGAGAAAGATGTAAGAAATAATACAAAAATACTCAATCCAACTGGGTAGAAAGAAAAAGGGGAAAAAAAATATCCCACAGCCAGGCTTTCCACTTCTAACACTACATGAAGTGTCTCTAACTGGACACAGTCTGATACTGATGTAAGGAAATTAAGTGGTGGCAGAGCTTCTCTGTCCCCCCATTGAGTTAGAACAAATTGCCACATCCATATTATTTAATTTTCCTCTCTTCCAGAAGAGGGGTTGCACGTAAACTGTCCACTAGGAATGATCTCCTGAGTCCCAAATTCACTCAGGAGCTGTTTGCGAGAATGTTAGATTGCGCAGGTCAAAACCATGTGAAGGATTAGTCCTACCTATTTAAAGAAATACCAAGTTCCTGTGCTGTGGCAGGTGATTTTACTGGGACAGATCTACCCTTTGCATCCACAGAACCTGTTAATTTACAAAAAATTCTCAGCAGGAGGGAACCTGCTGGCCGGTTAATAACTACTTTATTAGTCCTGTCCTAAAAGGCACCACAGGATTCTCTGCTCTGTAACTCTAGAAAAGGCTACTCCGGTGAGATGTTTTTTCCGCCCACTGGCAACCGGGATGGGTCGGGAAATCAACCCATACCCTGAGGGCCAAGTTGAGTCACCTTTTTCGTAGGCTCCCACCCCTGAAAGCTCTGCAGCCCGAGCTTTTCTGACACTGGAATCACAGCACGTCACTGTTTGATGGGTAGTGCCACCCAATGATGGAGTCACTGACCTAAAAATGAAATGGACAGACAGGGGTGGGAGAACTGGCACCAGAAAGCACTCCGAGATCTACTCTTCCAATTACACACTAAGCCCTAGTGAGAAGAGGAAGGACCCGCAAACCCAGTTTTAGCCAAGAGTTTGCAGACAACTTGAAAAATACCCAATAAAAAGGGACTATGGGGAAGTTTAAGCATCACAACTCAAATTTCCTGATCGGGGATGAGGCACTTGGAGTCTGCTCTCCCATCCACTTGTACCTAAGGGAAGGTTACACAGAGCAAAGGATTTCCACAGGGCTTCCTCCTCCACTTTATTCTGGCAGCAAAAGGGGCAGCAGCACCGCCTTGTGCCTTTAAGGAGGAATTTCACTACCGAAACACGCTGGGGCTTGCACTGGACATGCAGGTACATCCCAGTGTCTTCCAGTGACTGGTAAACCCTCTGACAGATTGAGCAAGCTCTGCAAGAATACCAATGGACTTTTTAAAGCAATTTAGTCATAGCAATAAAGCCACGTGTCACTTCTACTGCAAATCCGACACAGATGGATATTCCAAAGCACATTAAAGACACGGCCAGCGTGTCGTTGCCCATTTTACAAATGGGAAAGGGACAGTCATCATCACCTGGTATCCCAGAAAAAACAGCCAGGAATCAAAACTCCTCACTAAGAGCTCAGCTAGGAAAAAAAAGAAAAGAAAGCTAAAATGATGTACATCAAGGGTGTTTGAATGTTGGCATACGAACCACCGTGGGGCCCTTCCTTCCCGATCTCTAATTGCAATCCATCTCTGGCAACTACACCAGTTATTTAAGAACAATGAAGTTTTTCAGCTGACTTTTAATGCAATTTGAACCTGGCTGATGGCCAATAATGTAACACTTGATCCTGTAGCACAGCTGCAGGCAGAGTTATATCTGGATGAGTTTTGCCAGCTTAAACAATTGCCAAAAAAACAAGTTTCGGAGCAATGCTCACAGGCTGCAAATCATCAAACAGGATTCTGTCAGGGCGTTTTCAACATGCACCCAAAATCTGTCCTGAGTGATTGAAAATCCTTGTCCCAGCTCCTAAAAAGATCAAGGAGAAATAATGGAGTAAAACAGGGAGAAATATGGTTTTCCAGGGCCACTTTGCATAAGTACAGATGACCCAGGGAATAGATTTAGGAAAAAGACAGCCTTGCTCAACCAACCTGCCTCGGTGCTGACTCACTGTGTCCTTGGGCAAGTCATTTCAGCTCTCTGCTCACCAGCGTGCAGGTTTCCCACCAGTTACACCTAAATGATCTTCCCAGGGCTCAAGTTGGAACTCGGGTAGGATTTAGTTATAAAGGTAAAAAGGAACTTCTGGAATTTCCCTACGATATGCTCTTCTACCTCTTGAGGACTTTAACTACAGCGCCTACTGTCGTGCAGCCTCAAATCGTGACTAGGGCTCTGATGCACAAGGTTAATTTATACAGGAATCAAAACCATTGCACCAGATTCAGAATTTTAATCCTAGTCCTCTAAGATTAAGAACCAAGTTTGATCCTTCTTGTTAAATGATTTTTCTTCTCTTTCTACCTTCCCTTAAGAATGAATAGGGTGAACGAATGAACAAACAATTGCTAAATTCATTAATCTGGCAATTCTGCCACGAGCAGCACATGGACAGGCGGCTGTGTCCACACAGAGCCCTCGGTTAACAACACTCCGCAGAGCTGTTATATCTTAGATATATGATCAGAGTTTAAACTTGAGTCTAACTAAAAGGAGTTAAAACATTTGACGAGTACAATTCCCTCTGTAAGGTCACACCCACCGGTTTTGCATAACTGCATTTTTACAAACCAAGGTCAAACTGTACACACCTTTTCAAAATTAAAAGACTTTATAAATAGCCCTTTTGGGAAAGTTGTGTAGTTTCCCCACTTGGGTGCTCTACATCAGGGCTACAAAAACCACATTACACCACACTCGAAACAGAGATGCATAACTCTGAGTCAAAAGCTAAGAAGCAGCTCTCTGAGGACCGGAAAAGTAGGTTTTTAAGCACCCACCAGAGGATGGAAGCCAAGAGGGACAGTTCAAATGCATTGCAATGGTGAAGGACTGTGATGTGAGCCTTCATATGGGCCCCAGTACATCCCAGTACAAAAGGTCCCCTATGTTGTGGTCCTGGATAAAACAAACAAGTTCAAAATTTTGTATTTGCTTTCCCCAACAAAATTGCCTGACTGAGAGCAAAATCAATCTACCAAGATCAAACAAACCTGAGCATGGTCATGGATGGCAACGTGTCCTTCGTATCCCACTGATTTTTGGGGGAGAAGGGGAAGAGGGAGTTGTCAACCTCAGCAAGGAGACTATCAGCTGCCCAAAGGACTGGGCCTCAGCTAGGCTTTGAAGACAAAGAATGGAAACTCTGCTAAGTTTCCAACATCTGATTTAGCAAAGCATGAACCTACCTGTTTCACCCTGTCCATGGCAATCATTCAGTTCAGCCAGGAGCTGGTTGAAGTCATCCTGATGAGCAATCCAGTTGTCCTGTAAATATCACCCACGTCAATACGAGGCAAAAGCCTTCAGAATTAACAGAAGTTTGGCTAAAACAGATATCAAGACTCTGCACTCTAAGAAGTAACTTAACTGTATGTACTCAATCCTTGTTGGTGGGAGGGACCCTTAGAAGCTGCACAGGTGACAACACTAACAGCTCCCTACAGTCATTCCAAAGTGCAGAAACGATAAGGGTTGTGTTTCTAAGTCCTTAGACAATACCGAGCTGCTCCTGGCTCTGTGTCTGCCCCGTCTGCGCAAGATGTTTTCAAAAGCAGGCAGGAAATACTAGTGTGATTTTTTCCAGCAATAAAGTTACTTAACATGTTAATTATGAGACAAGCACCTTTAGGATCATGTTCTGCTCTGCCTGTGTATCTGAACTCCAGTCAGAAAGGTGATTGTATCAGGGAGAGGGACAGAAGGGACAGGGAGAAAGCAAGTATTTCAGTGATTTGCTTGGAAGCAAAAGAAAAACCAAACCCGGCTGAACAGCCTGCTCCCAGAATTCACTGCAACCTTTCCAAGCAGGTACTTGCTCCTAAAACACCCAACAAAGCAGAACTGAACTCCAGGTCAAGAGTTTCTGCAGAGAGGTTCACGTAGGCACATGCTGCCACCAGATGTGACGACACATTTCACGTGCTTTAGCTGAAATGGGGCCATTTGCTTACCTGGGTCTAACGCTCACCTCATAATTGATGGCTGCTCCCAACCCCAGTGTGTTGTTTTTCACCTGAACCTTGATATGTTCTGTATTTCCTTGTTCCTGAGCCCCAAGACCCTAAGGAGGATTTAAGGGTAAAAATGTGAGGATTTTACAGCAGTGACTTAAGCAACTAGAGCTTTGCTCCTGTAGGACAATTTGCAACGAAACACAGCAAGAAACCACAACTTACTATTTATTCACTCTCCTGTAACTGAATTCAGTTGTAGGCATTAGCACACATGAGATTTTTGAAAATTTACTACTTAAGCCTCCAGCAAAGTATTATGAACACTAAATTAGCAACAACATTAAGTAGTTGGGTGATTAATCAGGAAGCCACCTGACATTCCTAGGCAAGTCCAAAGTGTTTGCAATTTTAAAACAAGACACTACATAAAAAGAACATGCCTCTCACCAAAAATACCTCCGCCACTGGGAAGGCAGCTATGGCTGTGAGACAGATGCCACATGGAACATAAAATATGGAACAAAGTTATAGGGAGGGGAAGCGAGAGGGAAAGGGTCACGCTGGAGCTAACAGGACATTAAGAATTTCTTCCACCTCATTCGCACTAATAAGCTGATGAAAATATTGGAGCAAACAAATATTGGCTTTGTCTGTCCTAAAAAACATACTCAAGCAAATCTGGGAAGCAATCCTTAGGTCCAATATTATCTTTCTTAATTGTACAGGGGTGGGTGGGGAGTGGGGAAAAGACAAAACTTTAAAAAGGTTTAAAACAACAGTTTAAAATTTTACTCCTGATTATCTACCCGCTTTTTCCTTAATTGGTCATCAGTAATAAATCATCGACTAAGTGTATGGCTATAGGAAACATGGATGTGGTGGAGAGAAGCCCTGTGGATAGATCCTGGCAATATCTAATATTTGAAGCAATGAGGCATGCTGGAAAAAGGCTGTTGCAATCATGAATCCAGTAGAGTTTA
The DNA here is from genome assembly GCA_013399435.1 of Arenaria interpres. Lineage (NCBI taxonomy): Eukaryota > Metazoa > Chordata > Aves > Charadriiformes > Scolopacidae > Arenaria > Arenaria interpres. The sequence goes on from VXAK01016649.1 coordinate 170,442, forward strand.
TTTGGTCAGTGGGGTGGGAAATTTACCTTGAAACTTCTGTTAACCAAAAAGTCTGGAAGGAAGCAGGACACTCGGCTACACATCCTGCTGTGACCCAATTCCATGACAACTAATAACAGGACTAGTGTAAGCAGCTTAATTTCACCGCACAGATGGGCTTTTGCCCATTAATTTAACCATGTTAAGGTTCCATTTGTCTGAGTTTGTAGTGGAATGGAGAGAAATCCTTTCTTCTTGTAAAGGACGGTCCAGTAGCTCAAGTAGGAAACATTGTCAAGAAGAAGATGGGTGGGAGGGGGTAACAGACAGAAAACAACACGAGGGGTCCCTTTCACACTGACACAGAGGAACCAGCTGTCTAAAAAACAACTGTAACATTTAACAGCATTTTTTTTAATGCTGGTTTACGCAGCTATTTTAATCTCACACACATAAAACACCTGTGCATACTAATTACATAAAAAAGCAGCTCTCAAGCTCCATACTTTTAAGTCTGGTCTAAAGCCTAGTGACACCAATGCCAGATCCTTGACTTCAGCAGCCTCTGAATCAGGCACCACTGCTTGTTCATGAAATTAGAGGGACTCAGAAGCCAGATTTATATGTGCTAACCATAAGCCAACTGATGCAAAAGTAAACTATACCGAGAAATCCAAGAGAAGGCTTATTTTTCTAAGTTTTAATGTATTAAAATAATTGAGAATGGTCCTAACCTTACCCCTGTCAAAAAAGAGCTGGGAGAGGAAATCTAGGAGAACAATTAAATAAATATCGTGGGGGGGTTGCGTGCATTCATTTCATTACACACGCTGACATGCAGGCCCAAATCTCAGCTTTGCTGAGGCACCTTCGTGGAAGCTAAACTGCTTTTGAGGGGCAGCTGAGAAGTCTGCAGCCGTCTGCGCTGACCTAGAGATTATTCTTAGCGCCAGAAAACAGTCACCGAACCCCACAGGTACTGGGCTGGAGCTGGGAAGAAACACCGCTCACACCACGCTGCATTTCGGCCATTCAAGGAACAGATCAGAAGTAAGCTTAAAGCAGGTCCTGGAATTGTTTTAAACAGCATCAAAAGCCAGAGAGAGAACTAAAGGTATAAAAGCAACTTAAAGCCTTTAACCATCACCTGATTTAATGTGCCAACTCCCGCTCTCACTTGGGGACGTTACTCTGTCAAAGAGAGGGGAGAAAAACTGCAAAGCAGGACAAGCACAAGCGAGTACCTTTGTAACAAACTGTAAAAAACATTGCTCAAATTCTCTGTGCACTTATGAGAATAAATCAAATAGAAAGAACATGGTTGTGTAAAACACTGGCATCAAGTGTTCCCCTCCCAGCAGTATTCCACTCTTCAGCTAAACATCCCCCCGTTAGATCATACCTTTCCTTTGGACCAGCCCATCTTTTCCAGCATCTTCTGGCCAAATTTAGACTCATCTTTACTCCAAGCGCTATTTCGCGGATCCACAGACCACTTCTGCCTTCTACGGGCTAGAGCAGGAAGGAAAAAATTCAAACAGGCTCTATTTATGTTTCCACAGCATTCTTAGTGTTTAAATAATTCAAAAAAAAAAAAAAAAGCTCTTCATTGCAAAAAAACCACAGAATTTATGCCAGACTAAACACCTTTTGGGGTTTAATTTACTAAACCTTATATTGCAAAAAAAAGCCAGTGAAAATGTTAATTATTAATGTGAAGAATGCCAAAGTAAAATTGTAACGGATGTTGTCATCCCTAAGGATGGGCTGCAATTCAGGGAAGGCTTTAAGGATTACCATTTAGGTGTACAGACCTACATTCTATATTTATTCCAACTTTGTTTTACATCTGGCTTCAACATGAAATCTATAGGTGATGAGACTTCGGTGCTGGCTTTCTCAGCTCTGGACAATACCCACTGGCCACTCTTCTTTTTAACCAGAACATAGAAGTTTTAATATTTGCCTTCATAAGAAAAGCCAAATCAAAAATAAAACGGAAATGACCCAAGAAAACTCAATCACAGAACACAAACAAGTGGGATTTCAGCTTTTGGCTTTGCCGCAAAATGGTTTATTTGGAAACTGAAAAGTCACCGGAAATTATTGCAGATGTTAAAAGACCAAACTGAGAATCCAGGTTCCTTTTTCCTACGCAAACTACTAAAGAAACTACAGTCCCCCAGGCCCACATACGTGCGGTTGCCTCTACCATCAAGAATAGCTTTACTGAAATAAAAGAAGAAAAGCTAACACAGTTAACCGGTCCCTTCCAGTGTACACCTAAACATACGCAGGAAGACAACCTAAGTAAACAAGACAAAGAAAGAACGGGAGACAGGAAGATTACAAACTTCACTAAACGCGATGGGAAACGGTGGATCAAAAACTGACCGATTAACCCAAGGCCACATCAAGTCAGCGAGAAGCCAAGTCCACCGAGGCGCTTTTCAACATACTCAGGAAGTCATCTTTCCCTAAAATGCAACACTTCGGATTTGGGCCAGAGGGCCAGAATATCACAGGAACGTTTGATTCATTTTTTTGCCCAGTTTGATTCATTTTTTGCCCTTTGTTTCGTTCTTAAAGAAGTACTACTACCATCAGAACGCATGATGGTGGGTTTTTTTTAAACATACTTCCTAAGCTTTGAAGCTAAAAATAGACACTGCGTGGATGCCCCATAAGAAGTAATAGTCTGATAAAGAGTTTCTTAAAACCCCAAACAGTCCATAAAAGAGATTTTACAGCCGGTTAACTGACCTAGTGCTGTGATGGGATCCCCACAGCACTTGCTAGTTCGCTTCTCTACTCATTTCCAACAGACACCCTTCAAGAATTATCTACTACAAGCCCTGCCTATGCTGCTGAAAAAAAAATAGGTGGTAAAGTGTCACTGTGGGCTGTGATTTTAAACATCCCAAAAAAATTAGGGTTTCCTGCTGCCCCACGGAGAATAAAACCTCTGGCTCCCTTAGTGAAGTGGCTCATGATCTGGGGTAACTAACATGCATTGTCATCTTCCCTCATCCAAGATGCAAATGATCGCTAAGGACCCAGGTTTCCAGTGGTTTGTGGAGGGAACGAAGTAAAAAGCTGCGAGATGGCAGCAAAAGAGAAGCCCTATAAAAACAGGGAACACCTTGGCTGTTGCTTTGGGCCTTAACTGACAGCGAAACAAAAACATAAAGGACAATAAAAAGAGGCAATTTTATAGAGATTGCGCTGCCCAGCTGAGCACAGCCCTCCTTTTCAATCACATTTCTTAATTTGTCTTTTTTTTTTTTAAATCTCTCGATTAACATTGACTTCCCCTCACTCGGTCATCTGTTCAATGCCTTTATTTAAAATCAAACTATAACAGCATATTAAGCATGTCTGTATTCTGTTATGCTCTCCTTAACTAGTTCCCCAGGTGGTGACTTTGCAAATCCCCAAAAATTAAATTCAATGCAATTCCTACAGCCGTAAAGCCATCCTACGCACCTAAGGATTTGTGTTACACAGCAGAGGTAATCTGTGTCAACTGAATGTGGGAATTTAAATTAACTTCCAAATTGAGTTGTTTGATGTAGTTCAGCTAATCCACTTTAAAAGTTAATTTCTATTAATTTTCCTGAATATCTCTCTGTAGAGAAGCCCTAAGACGTTTTACTCCCAGGAGGACCCTGGTAACAAAACACAAAGGTACCTAATACAGAGGTTTCTCAAGGTTGAAATTTTAAGACACCTTCCATTTCCCACTGCTTTTAACACAAGTACTTCAAACCTTTTAACTACCATTACAGGATTAATCCCCACATTTCTGCCAGGTTAATACACTCTTATTTTCAAATATGGTAAACTAGACACAGTAAAGCTACTTGCTTACATCTTTAGGGAAGTAATTAAAACAGCCAGGAACAACTTCATGCCACGTACAACAACCATAAAATCATCTCTCCTCTCCAAACAAAGACTGTTTAGTCAACAATTTATCAGAAATGTTTGTTCACCGATGTCTTAAGGGAAAGAAAGGAAACAGCATACTATCTTCCAGCTAAAAAATTCAGCTGGGAAGTTAACAGCAATCATTTGGGCTGCTCACAAAACGATGCTAGAAATAGTAATGCAACTCTGGGCAAGCAGCACCACCCAGTGGAGAAAAGCATCATTTCTTTAGATCCTTCACTCCGATACCCTGTGATTTGAAAAAGATCAATTACTAAACCCTTTTACCAAGACAAATTCTTTGCCTGGAGCATGTGTTGTAACTATTCCTTCTGAAAGTTCCTTATCAGCTCCCATCCAAATCCCCACTGCATGCTCATATAAACATATAATAATAAACAGGTTAAATTTCTCCATAGAACAGAAGAAGATATACCGCCCACAGAAGGGATTTAATTTTTAATCCAAGCTATGAAAGCCATCATTAACATTTACTTTTTTTTCCTGATAAGCACCAATAAGACAGATAGTTAATCGAAGTTTATTAAAAGTTAAAGATGTAAAAGTGGTGGTGGTGGGGAAAGCTAACTCTTTGGCCATTTATGCAATTGATACATTTTCTTAAAATTGACGCTACACAAGCATAGAATGGTCAAGTTTGTCTTCCTCAGTTTAGTTCACAGCATTACAAAAGTTGGAAGGACCTCTTAAGCTCATCTACTTCAACCCCCTTCTTAAGCAGGTTGTCCAGCACTGACTCCAGTCTGGTTCCGAGTATCTCCACAGCCTGATACTCCACAGCCTCCCTGAGCAATTTGTTCCAGTGTTTGGCCACCCTCACAATAAAAAAACAAAGATGGAATTTCTTGTGTTGCAGTTTACACTCTTGTGCACTTCCTGTCCTGTCACTGGGTACCACTGAGAAGTCATTTTAAGTCTCTGAATTGCATGTGCTTTCACAGCTGTATTAAAACCAATTGCCCCCCACAACTCTATTTTAGAATAAATATTATTAAGAGCATCAGAACTTGATCTGGAACTGCAAACAAAAATGCATGTCTGTAACACGGCCTCACAATTACAACTGCAGCTGAAGGTGACGAACAAAGGCATACAACTCCACAGAGGTGGCTCCCAGCAACCAGATTAGTGTTTTAAGGCACCTGGGTTTAGAATTCATTACACACAGAAGCTGCATTAACACACTGGCCCAGGTTGCCCAGAGAGGTGGGAGATGCCCCATCCCTGGAAACATTCCAGGTCAAGCTGGATGGGGCTCTGAGCAGCCTGGTCTAGTCGAAAATGTCCCTGCTTGTGGCAGGGGGGGTTGGACTAGATGGCCTTTAAAGGTCTCTTCCAGCCCAAACCTTTCTATGACTCTACAATTATAATTATTTCTTTCTATAATTATTATAATTATAAAATCATAGAATGGTTTGGGTTGGAAGGGACCTTAAAGATCATCAAGTTCTACTCCCCAGCCCTGGGCAGGGACACCTCCCACCAGACCAGGTTGCTCCAAGCCCCCTCCAACCTGGCCTTGAACCCCTCCAGGGATGGGGCAGCCACAGCTTCTCTGGGCAACCTGTGCCAGGCTCTCACCACCCTCACAGCAAAGAATTTCTTTCTAGTATCTAATCTAAAAAGATTATTGAAATTGACAGTGTCCAATTAAAATAGTTAATAAAGTCTATAAAAAAAAGTACCAACAATGTTTACATCTAAAATAATTAGAATATTACATATGTAAAAGCAATTTTGTTTTCCTCAGTTCACACCTGTATTTCCCACTGGAAGCCATATATCCTAATTAGTCATTATATTTAGGTCCGTCTTTCCTGCAGTCAAGCAAACAAATTCATTAGACCCTGACACCAGCAAGCTTACTGAAACCACCTACGGAAATTAACGATAGTCATACACAAACATACTAGTCTTGTTACATAGAAATCTACACTTGAGAAGTTTAGCGTTTTGTATACATTTTTACATTTACTAGCAAAGGCTACTTTCCAGAAATGCATCTTTAACTTGGAAGAGAAGGCAGCAGAAGTTTTTAGTTCCTGCTCTGGCCAGCCCTGAGAGAGTTCTGTTTCCTGAACTGAAGAGCTTTACCCAGGAAAGAGTTACCAGTCAGGATATTCATCCAATGTTTTAATCAATTCTTTTAGACATGGAGAGCTCGCTCGCTCAGTCAGTCCTCGCTCATTTCAGAGGTAAGAGTGAAGCTCTGTTTGATTCCAATATCAGGAAAAGTTTAAACCAAAATTATGAGGCTGCATATAACAGAACCTTCAAAAATGATTCACTCAGCAACACCCTTACATGAAAAGCCTAAGACATCCACACGGTCTTACCCCGAGTTCTCCCCAGGAGTTCAGTGGATTTACTTGCCTTTTCTGAAGCACCTGCCTAAAATCCTTTCCATCCCACTATTACCTTTCCCAACCCAGAATTTAGCCGCTCTCGAAGCTCTCTGGACAGAGAAGAGAGCGAGCTAAGCTCAACTACCAACCCGGGGGGCGACCAAAAGACCGATGCCTTCATACACACGGCTCCCCAGAGTTCCGCTTGGCTGCCACACAGCCCCGGCACAGCCCCTGCCCCAAGGCTTCGCGGTCTCTACCCTCTAACACACGGCCGCAGAGATAGCACCAAGGCGCTGAAAGGAAATGTCGTCCCTAAAGGCATCTACGAGACACCTCCGCCCACCTTGTGTGTGTCCCCCCGCCCTGGGAAGTGACAGAGCCCCTGCAAGCCCCTTCCCCCCGCCTGCGGGGACCCGCCAGCGTCCTGCCCGCCACCTTCGGGAAGGACAGCGTGGCCTCCGCCCCACCAGCGAGGGCCTGGGGCCGCCCCCTAGGATAAGGGCTCTTCCCGGCCACCTCCCCGCTCTCAAGGGGTCGCCCCGAGCCCCGCCATCGCGGTTCCTCCCCGCGGGGAGCTGCACTCACGCTCCGCCAGCATCGCCATCTTGGGGGGGTCCTCCCTCCTTCCGCGGCGCGTGGCGTCAGGCCTCCGCCGCGCTCCTATCCCTGACGGCGGGGACTTTTCTCACCTCGGGCGCAGAGAAGGACAGCGAAACAACTGCCTGATTGAAAAGTCTCGAAGCAGGCGAGCGCAGCGGTCACCCTGGCGTAAATAGAGAGTGTAAACCTGCTGAAATTCTACTGAAGATCTCAAGAGACGTTCTGGATTGTGCGTGGGCTATTCCCGCGCATTTCCCGGCGGATATTGGACAGGCATTTCTGCGGGCAGCCGCGGTGGCTGCAGCCGCCGCAGTTTCCTCGGAGAGCGCTGGTCGCTGCCGGGGGTGCGCGGCGGTTCCTCCCGGGTGGTTCGGGGTGGTCTCGGGGCTGCTGGAGCCTCTAAAGCCGCTCCGAGCGGGTGGCGGGGACCCTCAGTGTGTTTAACCGGAGCTCGAGGTGTTTTACGGTCTCCACAGGCGGAGCCCGGTGTGAGGGGGCGCTTCTGGGGGAGTGGGATGAGAGGCCTCGGAGTGTGCGGTTTAAAATAAAGGAGTTATCCGGTCTTTTGCCCTTACTGAATCAATGCCTCTGCTTTTCCGTTTTGTGGCGTTGTTCTGAGTTGCACGCCTTCAGTGTCTTTGCCGTTTCCCAGCTTGGAATTGCCCACAAGTGTCGTAAGTGTACTCTGCACCGTAAGTCAGGTCATTAATGGCGGTAACGAGGCCTCCCAGGATCAGAACAGATTGCCCACAACTCTGTCCATCCCTCCACTTGGCTGACAGCTGGATTAGAGCTCCCCCAGTTCAGCTTTTCACACCTGCCTTGCTTCTGTGCTTTTTGGTTTAGATTGTGTGTCCCTATTTGCTTATGAGAACGCTGTGCTAAAGATATAGACAAAGAAAACGTTAATGATAACTGTCTTTTTCTCTGTAAGACTCCTTCTGTCAGTCCGCAAAGTTACATTGATACGACGGAGCTTGTTCTTGGCAAGTGTATAAACTTACAAATAGCTTGTTGATTTTTTAGTAGCTTATATTCAGTTCCTCTTAAACTGACTGCTCTGACTGCCCCACTTCCTCCTTTAAAGAAGGACATCAAGCTGGTCCTTTTGTAGTCTTCTAGGCCCATGTCCAGCCATCACGAGTTCTCGACAGTGTGCATTCTCACCAGACTTTTTTGGCTTCCTCCTCCACAACTGTATTTCTGAATTCTTTGGTGGCATCATCCGCGCGTTATGTGTCCGAACGGTCACTTGTGTGGGCCATTTCACACCAGCCAAATTCTGCTTCCGTTTTTAATTCTGGAGCGGGTTGAAGTCTTCCAACTGAGAACTGAGTGTAATGTATTATTGCTCCAATAGGTAGCAGCATTACACACGTTTGAGTTCAGCTTCTCTGTGCTATAAAGACATCACTGAAGTGGGAAGATTGGAAGTCATTTCGGTTAAAGGATGCCTGGAGGTTGAGGTTTGTTTTTTAAGGTCGAGATTTCTTTCTTGTTTGTTTTTGAAACTTAATATTCGACTGCATCGGAGCACTTCTACCTCCAAAGCAGTCTTGGGCCCCTGCTTGCAAAGAATCACAGCTCGGAACACAAATGAAATACATCCCTGCTTTAATGATTGCTGACTTTGATTGGCTTGAGGTCAAGGGCCAAATTATTCTACGCAGATGTAGACACAGTTCTTGCAAATTAGTAGCGCGAGGTGCTGATCCTAAAAACATTTAGGTACATGAATATGCACAGGGACAGTGAAATTGGGTAATACAAAAGGGGAAGGTTCCATCCAGGGGCAATTACTGCATTTCACAATTACATACCTGAGTAAAAGCCGGTGTCACAGGAAAGAAAAATATATGTATGCGTATATGTTTGTTTGTATATTTTCTTCCAAGAGAAAGAACAGCTGGTGTGGGTGATTATAGCCCTCTAAGAAAATATCCTGAAATCCTATTTCCAGTGCGCTTGGAGTGGTTGAGATGTAGCTCTTCCCTGAAAAATAAAGCGGTAAAGATGCCTGGGGGGCATTACGTTCCGAGTTCTCCAGCGATTCCTCCCCAGGGTCTTGCTTGAAAAGAGGTGTTTCCCGACAGCCAGCACAGCAGAGATCACTAAGGGCTCAGAGATCTGAGCAGGGTGTTTCCCTCCTGGCAGTTCCTTATCGATCGCACGGTGGCTGCAGCCTGTGCTGTGCTGTCACCGTGTCAGCTCCAGAGTCCCCACGGGCTTGGGGGAATCCCTTTGATACCACCCGTAGGTTGAAGTGCCTGGGTCTTAGGGAGAAGATCTGGCCGGGACGAAGAGAGCCAACAATAGAGAGAAACTGAAACAGCAGATGAACAGAGGGTTGTAAGAGCATTTGAGCCTGTTAACCACCTCTCTGGCCCCATTCCAGCCGGAGAAGACCCATGGAAGGGAGGAGGGAGAGACATTTCCCAGCTAACGAGCAGCTCCTACACCCTGGAGAAGGGCATCCATGAGTACCAGCGATGGGCTAATGCCACAAAGAGCTCTACACCAGTCTCTTGCCACCTGAGAACCCTGGGTATGGGATCTGTGAAGATATTATAACCCCTTGGAGTTGACGGGGGGCCAGGCACTCGCAGATGGGGTTCAGGTCACCTAATGATGCAAGAAATATCTATATCTGAATGTGTTGCCCCCAAGATCAAACAGAGAATGAAATGAAAATGGAGAAGAACCAGCATGGGTCAAAACACCCATTTTTCTCTCACTATGCCCCATTTGAATGCTTGATGAACTAGAGGGATGTGAAGAGGAAGAGGAGAGGCGGCCAGGAAAAGAAAAGAGGAGAAGTGGGGGGGAAAAATGGAGGAGGAAAGCAAGTAAAGAAATAGAATGTGAGTTCCTGGCTGTGCAACAGGTCATTTGTGAGGCAAATCAGCCTCTGTTGTGTGATAACGGCCTGAGGCCAGACTGGAAATGCTTATTGAGTGAGTCCTGGGAGAGGTGTGATGGAAGCGCTGGGGACAAGGGCTGCCCGGAGACCTTAAAAGGAAAAGACAGGTTTGATTTAGGACGATGATTCGAGAGAACACGCGGATTAGAGGTGAGCTCTGGAATAAAGCTGCATTAGCGGAGCGGAGAAGCCACCCATCAAGCGCCAGGCGGGGAGCAAGAGATTAACGACGTCTGACCCACGGAGCAAAAGATGTCAGAACGAGCGCCCGCAGCCAGGAGACGAGGGGTTCAAAGAACAGCTACTGGGGCAGGCGAGGAGCAGGGAACAGGCTCAAGGCAAAGGGGGTGATGTTCCTGGAAATGCGGCCAGTGAAGAGCTGGGCAGCAGCGTGCAGTGCCTGGCAGGGAACGCAGGAGGGAGCGTGGGCAAAAGAGGCAGCAGACAGAAATCCAGATGCTTTTCCTTCTATTCCGTGAGCTCGGTGCATTTTTTTTTATTATTATTGCTATTGTTGTTGTTATTTCATCAGCCAGGGCTTCATGGGATGTGAGCCTGAAGTCCTGTTCTAAGCAGTTTATTATCCAAACAGAGAGAAGAGGTAGGGAGCAGATAGAACCACACAATCATAGAATGATTTGGGTTGGAAGAGACCTTAAAGATCACCCAGTCCCACTCCCTGCCCTGGTCAGGGGCACCTCTCACCAGACCAGGTTGCTCCAAGCCTCGTCCAGCCTGGCCTTGAACCCCTCCAGGGATGGGGCAGCCACAGCTTCTCTGGGCAACCTGGGCCAGGCTCTCACCACCCTCACACCAAAGAATCTTTTCCCCAGATCTCATCTCAATCTCCCCTCTTACAGTTTAAAACTGTTTCCCCTTGTCCTATATTCTCCTCCCTGATCCAGAGTCCCTCCCCAGCTTTTCTGGAGCCCCTTGAGGGACTGGAAGGGGCTCCAAGGTCTCCCCGGAGCCTTCTCTTCTCCAGGCTGACCCCCCCAACTCTCAGCCTGTCCTCCCAGCAGAGGGGCTCCAGCCCTCCCAGCATCTCCGGGGCCTCCTCTGGCCCCGCTCCAACAGCTCCATGTCTCTCCTGTGCTGAGGCCCCAGAGCTGGAGGCAGCACTGGGGGGTGGTGTCCCCAGAGCGGAGCAGAGGGGCAGAATCCCCCCCCTGGCCCTGCTGGCCACGCTGCTGGGGATGCAGCCCAGGGGACGGGGGGCTTGCTGGGCTGCCAGCATACCTTGCAGGCTTGTGTTGAGCTTCTCATCCCCCAACACTCCCAAGTCCTTCTCCTCAGGGCTGCTCTCCATCTCTTCTCCATCCAGCCTGGATTTGTGCTTGGGATTGCCCTGACCCAGATGCTGGACCTTGCACTTGCCTGGTTGTACTTCATGAGGTTCACATGGGCCCGCCTCTCGTGTGTCCAAGTCCCTCTGGATGACATCCCTCCCCTCCAGCATGTCAACTGCTCCATAGAGATGAAAAAGCAGCAATGGTTTGTAGAAGGGGAAACTGAGGCACGGGTGTGATGCGCAAATCAAGGAGTGAACATCTTCAATTTCTCGTGGAGATATTTAAAAATAGAGTGCTAAAGGGTTGGATGCTACTGAGCCTCTTTCAGCACCAGCCCACCTGCAGACTTGGGTTCCAGACAGCTTCCCCATAGCATGGGCGCACAGTGTGTCTCCTTGGTGCTCTGTGAACATCCTGGGGAGGGACAGACCTTCTGCTGAGGTACTGTGCACAGAAGGGCTGCAAGCAGCGTGGAAGGCAGGATTGAAACTCAACCCATCCCTTTGGAGTGGGGGAATACAGTATAAAAAGATGAGATTGCAAGCAGTAAGATAAGACTCTGACTGGGAAGTGTCACGTGTAGGAATGACCAGAAGGCACCAAAACTGGAGGGAAATAAAAAAGGAGGAAAGAACAGTTCTAAACCATAACTACTGAGATGAGAACCTGTAGTAAAATGCTGGTTCAAAAGCGCCATTTTCTTCCTGGACCACATTATCGGTGTCAAGAGAGGGTAATTGCTCCTTGTCTCAGAGTTGGAAAAGCCACAGCTGTTATACCATGCCCTTGTGTGGCCACTGCCCTTAAGGAAATTTGGGATGAACCAGATATGGAGCAGAGAAGAGAGCAAGGGACACAACCATTAGATGGTTAGAAGAGAAAGTCTGAGGAAGGGGGGTTGGAACTCGATGATCTTTAAAGTCCCTTCTAACCCAAACCGTGATTCTGTGAAGAGCTTGGAGGAAGCGGACTCTTTCTGTTTTGTCCAGAAATGAAAAGCATAGAGGAACTCCAGTAGAGGCTGCTAAGGATGAGGGCAAGTAGTTGGTTTCCTTGCCCATTGACACCTGGACAGACAGAAATCAACATAATTTAGCATTTTGGAGGATACACTGCATACCAGAACACCTGGGACTGGCTAAAGGGTAGTGGGATTGTCTTTTTTTCTCACGGATGGACTGTTTGACCTGACCACAGAATGGAGAGAGGAGCTAAGTGACTTCCTCCAGTTGCCCCCCTTCCCCACGTCTATCACTTTATGAATCAATTTAGAATTCACTCTCAGAGCTCATCTCTCCTCAGGTCCGATGCAATGTCTTAACCACAAAACCAATCCTGTGCTATTTACTCTTCCGTAAAGTGCAGTTTACTCTTCTGCAAATTAAAGTGCTCCATTTAATCCTACGAAGCACTCACTCGCTTTGTTCCAAATGAGATGGGGAAGGAGAAAAAAAAAGGGATTTCCTGTGGATGCTCGTTCAGATTTTAAAATTAATTCCCTTCCACCATCGTTGTGTTCATTCTCTGAGAAGCAGCAAATTTCATTTGCACAAGACGTTTGTTGCCAGCGAGGTCCAAGAGTTACTCACCGCATACACGAGATAAGAAGCAAATGATATTTTTGTAGATATGAGAAAAGCTTCTCTGGTCAGGCAGGTAGAAAAGGAGTAGGTGAGCAGCACATAAGCAACTCCAGTGGCTCAGCTCAACAGGACCCACAAGAAATAGAATTATATATATGTATTTTATATATATATGAAACTCCTGAAATAAAAAAGCATTCCTGCCCCAGATATCAAATACTTATGGATTTGCAAATGATTGCAAGGAAAGTCCATCACTTTCCACGAGGAGGAGAAAACGCCAGGCCCAGTAGAGTGTGTTTGATATATTATTCATAAGAAATTGCATGCCAAGGACTTGTCAAAATCCAGCAAACAGGGGTCAGCACTGAAAAAAACCCACAAATAGGTCTGCAACAGTTTTTAAACTGTTTTAATGCATCCAGTTTATGGCCCTTTTTATTCATTAGACCTGGTTGTCAGGGAAGTTCTCGTGGCAGGATGGAGGTTGCTTCTGAAGATTTCAGAGCCAGCACTGCTCCCAGTCTCAGCAGGGTTCAGCTTTGTAAACACAGCAAATTAGATTTAGGGCTTTTGAACAGAAAGAAAGAGGGAAACCCACAAGGACATTGCTCACTTTTCAAAGTGTAGCTGCGCTTTCAGGGCTGACCCAGTACTGTCATTTCGGGGCTGTCTGAGCAGCCACTGGAAAATAAAAGAGTACTAAAAATAGCCAACATGGGCTCATTAGCTCTTTAATTACACATTGGTTTTCCTTTCTCTCATCTGCACTCGCGACTGTGTCCTGTGGTCTCACCACTGACATTGACTGGGGAATGCCAGGAGCTGCCTTGGTCTGGTGGACACCACTAGGATTCATCCGTCTTCCTATCCCTCCCTTTTCCACAGCTTGGGAGAATGGGATTCCCCCATGAAGCCCACAGCAAGACAAGCATCAAGGAGTGGAAAACGCAGGGAAAACAGGGTGGGAAGTCACAGTAACAGCCTTTGAAGTGCTCAGAACCTGTGCTGGGACATGAAATCCAGGTGCATCTTCAATAGGAGGAGTGTGTTAAAGAAGGAACCATGAGTCCACCTAAACAGACATCATGAAGCTTCGGTTACAGCAGTGTCCACGTTCCCAGGGACAACTAGATTTAAACCCTTTTCAACAGGTGTGGCTGAATAACATGTTCTTAGCATAATCCAAGTAGGAAGACCTGGACCATGGGATCGTTTACACAAAGGTGACCCTCGAGACTGGGCAGGGCAGAAGATGTGTGTAGGGTTACCAACCGCACCAGTCCTATTACACTTATGTGGGCTCAGGCTCTGCGAAGCTGTTGTCCACACTGGTCAATTGTCGGCACGGTCCTTCCTTCCTATGGGACCACAGACTGGGCAAACCTCTAGAAAATTCACATTGAAAACCTGGTCTAGGTGGAGGTAACTGCTACCTACCTGGCGCTAGAACGTGGCAGGAGTCCGCTCTGCAGGCAGATGAACAACAGCGCAAAAAATGGTCAGGTTAGAGACTGAACTGAAGTTGTCCTCTCCAGAAGTTGTCTGTTAGTAGCAAGCCGGGGAAAAGTGCTAAGGAAAGTGTTAAAAGAGAACTTGGCAGGTTGATGAAAGGAAACGGGGAGCCTCTTTTGTGAGAGGGATGTCCCAGGATGGGGATTAGGAGGAAATACAGCTGTGTAAAGCAATTTCTTCACTTCTTTTTTCCCTGCCCTTCTAGGTAATAGATGATGGTCTTTCCAGGATTGCTGCTCTGCTCTGGCCCTGGTGTGGGTTAAAACCCCTTGGCACTAATTTCTACCTCCTTTTTCAACTCAAAGGTGTCCTGGCTGGTTTCTTCAGTACCTCTTCCCCTAGGGTCCCTGCACAGCTTCTCCCACTGTCCCAGCATCTCTGCAGCCTCATCCCTGTATCTTCCCCCTCTTCTCTGCCTTCTCCTCCCATCCCAGCCTCAAAGACCACATTGCTAAAATGTTTGCCCACTGCTTGTGAGCCACATTTGTCATTGTAAGCAGAGAAGTGCAGGAATCTTATTGCTCCTGACACAAGTGGGGAGCTGAGAGCATGGAGGCTTAAGAAGAGATCCTCTCTGCCTCTCCAGGTTGATTACCCAAGCCCAAGAGAGTGGTTTGGTAGCTCCCAACCCAAACCACAACCCATGCTGCAGCACACAGGTCATTGTGCCTCCATTCCTGCGGTTAGTGGAATGTGCTTGGCTATAGCAAGGGGTAGGAAAGGACCAGTCCATCTCCCTTCAGATCCTTCCCAGAGCATCTGGGAAGCAGAAGGATGTTTGGTTTGAGCTATTGTTGTATATGAGACACCTCTCTTCCTACAATGTATTCTTTGATACGCAATGAAATGCTGGACCTTCACAGCTGCATAGGGCTAGATCCGGAGTCCTCTCTGCTGCAAACTATGACATGCTGCAGAGTGACTTGCTCTCTTTGTATCAATGGGACTTTCTTAAGATGAAGGTGATACCTTCTGGAGAAAATCACCAAGATTTTGGGACATCACTGTACAAGGTGGTCCACTGTACCTATCACTTCCCAGGGGTCAGGTGTTTGACCACAGAACTGATATCACAAAGCATTTTTATTTTTAATGGTCTGGGCAAATTTGATGAGGAACCTCCCTGGAGTCTGCCTGTTCCGAGGTTCATTGTGCTTTGAAATATGGTAGAGAAATTGCAGGTTCATATCCCCATTGCAAAAACCCTCTCCAGAGTGAAGAGAACAGTGGTTTCTTGAAGGGAACAGCTTCGTATTTCAGTCATGGAGAGTATTATCTGCTTTTCCTGATAATACCCAGAAACTGCCACCAGAGATCAGCACCCCATGGGGTCTCTGCAATAGGTGTCCACCCTCCCTTGTTGTTAGTGTGCTCTGCAATCCGACAAGTTGGCATGCTGTTCCTCACTGTTATGTCTCTAGCAGTAAATTAAACAACTCCTGGACAAGTTTATGAGCATGTTCCTTAGTACAGCTTTGGACCAGGTCAGCTGGAACTGTCCCAAAGAATCCTTGGACTTGGCTCAGGAATTAGAATAGACCATTCCCAGTAGGTAATTTGGATGTTACCACCCTGCTGTAGAGGCTAAGGGAGTTTGGTAGCATGGACCTGGCCAGATGGTGCCTTAGAACCAAGGATGTAATCACCATTTACCTTGTGGTCACAAACAGATTTGTTTTCCAAGCAATACCAACCTCCAGCAGCCTCACAAGCAAGTTTCTCGCCTCACAACTGGCACATCCTTGGAGCCCGCAGGCAAGAGGTACCCATTGCATGATAGACCTGAAGGAGGTCTGAAGGAGGACAGCTTGCACAGCCCGCTTCATACTTGGGCTTTTTCTATGAAGTGATGGATCAAGGGATCAGTTATCATTGGCTGGGCTAAACACATGTTTGGGTTCAGCAGGGGGTTGGGAGAGGGACTCAATAGGAGGCACAAACTGAAAGGACTCAATAGAGTCCTCAAAAGTGGACTCAAGAGTCCTTAATAGGAGGTACAACAGAAAACTGGAGCAGAGAAGCCAAAGCACAGCTCATTGGCAGCAACAGTGTGTGTGTGGTGGGTTTATGCACCATCCTGGACAGGGATGTGGAGAGGCAGGAGGTGAGAAGGGAGGTGACTGAAGCACATCAGAAATAAGAGTTGAATTTGGGGGTTTGGTGGAGGAGAGAGTAAATCCTTCCTTGCTGATTGAGTGAGTGGGGATGAGGAAGGACAGGACAGGTATCGGGCACTCAGTCCCTGTGTGAGTAGGCTCAGTGCAGGGACCACACCGCTGCCAGAGGATGCAAACTGCTTCCCTTGCAGTGGTGGACATGGGAGACATGGTGTGGAGGTGCCATCACCTGTCTGGAGACTCCACAGAGAGGTCCCATCACCTAGACCCAGCAGCAGATAATTAGTTTTCCAGCTGCATGGTGGTTTTTTCTAACCCCGGACCCTCCTTACCCACCAGGTCTTCTACTCACAGGCTTCTTCACCTTGTGGTTTGACCCAGTGTCTGTTGGGTTTTCCTGGACCAAACTCTTGCTCTGGTTTAAAAGAAACTCAGGATTGCCGTGAGATAAAATGTTGCAGGTCTACTTTGGGTTTCGTAGGCTGTGTGTCCAGTGAGGAGTAGAAAGGAAAGAATAAAAAGAATAAAAAGACACAGCACGCTGCAAACATGTTATTAAAATGAACTGTTTATATTATCTCAGTTGAGTCAATACATTATAATGTATTAAAATGGAAAGGTACAAAATTGAAATAAATACTTTCTGATTCATGTATAAATCTTTTGTCAAGATGACATTTTGTTTGTTTTTTTCATCAGTACATGTTTCAATAAAACATTTAAAATGACAAAGTATCATTTAAAATATGGTTCATGGAAGAAAAGGTTGAAATCAAACAACTTTTGGCTTGTTTTGGCATGAGATCTTGACACAATCTGGGTTCCCCAAAACCACGTAAATGGTGGTAAAATATAAATGCTCAAACTCATTTAAAAAAATAAACAGGCTTTACAAAACCCTCTGATCCTTGACTTAGCCACTTTTCTGTATAGTCTGCACTTACGATATATACATTCATTATTGTCCAAGGGAAGACAGCCACTGACGTTCATTTAAAGAGCTTGGTGGAGAGGCCTAACAAACATTATGCAGCTGACTACAATTAACACGGTTTAAAAAAATTCCGACAGTGCGGAAAAAAAAACAAACAAAAAACAACCAAAAACCAGCTAGGAAATCGAAGCGTACAAATGGGACAGGGAAGAGGCAAGCGCACAAGCCCAGATCTGATGCAAAATCTCCGGGCGTTTCGGCCAGGTCTAATAAAAACCAGCTTTTTTTTTTTTTAATTTTTATTTTTATTTTTTCACCAGGATCAGCCAGCTGGTCGGCTTCTTCTGCAAAGATCTGCTAGCACGCACCCATCGTAGACCTGTTTGCTGGCATGGGGTTGTTCCAGGCTCCCCTGTGGCTCCTGGGAATATTCCCGATTCGTGCTCCTGGGAAAATCAGCCCCTGGTACACGGGGACCTTCTGCAGAGCCTCGGGTTCTCGTTGGAGCTGAAGGCGAGAGGTGCCTTAAGCAGAATAGCCTGGGGTGAGCCTGGCCTGGGCGAGGGGGATGATGTCTAGAGGAGAAACGGCAGCACGGGAAGGGAGGAGGGGGAGTGTGAGTGTGGGTTCGGGACCTTTGGGAAGAGGCGGCGGGGAATTGACTCCAAGGCAGCGGGTTTTATCAGGATCGCGGAGCAGGCTTGTTCGTGTGCTTTAGTCTCAACAGTGTGCTTATTTCTTTGTCGCCGTAGCTGTGGGCTGTTCTGGTCCCTCTAACCTCTGCCATGTGCTTATCGTTCTGGGGCAATGGATGGGCTGCTTGTTGGGGCAAGGCGTGAGAGCGTGGACTTCCCTCTTGGGTAATGGTGACTTCTTTCCAAATTTCCAGGAAATTTCCAAAAAAATCAAGACACGCGCTTATATTAAAAATGATATCAAAAAGAATCTTCCTGCCAAACTCTGGATAAAACTTCTCGATGCCCAGTACTGGTCCTGCAGGTTGTATTGCTGCCAGCAAGTTAAACTGCATAAACAGAAGAGTGGATTTTCTCTGTTTGTTTTTTTTTCAAGGCAGTAGAAGACTTTATCACCTCAGAAAGGTTGTGCAGCCCCATCCTGGCTCGGCTGAAGGGCAGGCAGGGCTTGAGGTGGTTCTCCTTGGTGCTCTCCAGGCTGAGGGGACTAACTCCTCTTGGGTACCTGGTTCTTCCCACCCTGCGAGGGGGGATCTGCTATCACAAACTCTTTGCAATGCTCCAAGTGTTACTGCAGGTGCAAGGCTCCCATATCAAGCCCAATCCCATTCCAAAGAGAGCCTTGTAAAGGTTTGGGATGTGTGGGATAAAGGGTCAAGGGATGTGAAGGGTATTGTTTGGGAAAATGGTTTTCTGTCCCCTGCACAAAAAGCCAGTGCATCACAATTAAAACTTCTTGGAAAATGCCAGCTTCAGGCTGTTTCCTGTTGAGAAATACCAGAGCCATGGGGGAAATGAAGGACGTGATTTGAGGCCCTTGGATTTCTTTTTTGACATTTTCTTTTTTTTCTTTTTTTTTTTTTTTAAATTTTATTTCAGAACAGCTTCCCATTTCAAAATGCAGGGTAATTTAAAGGAGGATGCAAACAGGAAAAGATCAAAACAATCTCCCTCCAAGATACCAAAACTGTTTTTGTTGGCATATGCATTGTTTTGCATATTTTTGTTTCATGTTTGCTGGTAGCCTTGAGGTTTCCATGTGGGTTGGAAAAACAAATTCACAAAAATTCTTAAGGGATGGAACAGTTCTTTCCTGTCCAACTCCCCTGTGCAGAAAACTTGATTCACCGTAGCTAAAGCTCTCCCCTTCTGTATTTTTGAGTTTGTGACTCAGTTTTCAAAGGCGAAAGAAGCAGAAGTTCTGAGTGCTGCTTTCCAGTGAGGGGAACCCACTCAAAGCGGTTCCAAGAATTTCCAGGTACCAGCGTGGATGAAAAGAGATAATTCATCCTACTGTTTTCCCTTAACCAAATTCACATGGTGCTCAAGAAGGGTCTTTTTTGGGCTCCTTTTCCACCCTGGGGAGAGTGATTTGCACCTTTTGTTTTGTTGTTTATTTGCTTCTTTTTTACCATTTTATGAACCAATCCAATCTTGCAGTGTTCAAAATCCCACCTCAATGGAGGTCCTTGGATTACCAGGTTTCCTGAAGGAAGTAGCAAAATTTCCTGCACTTGGACAGAATGGTTTTCATTCTGTTAACTGTTCATTCTGGTTAAGATGAAGCTTGGGATAAAATAGCATCCTTTGCTGTCTATGGGGTAAACTAAGAATGTGACAAGGTTTTCCTCTCCTCCAGTTGCTGGGTTTCATGTCATAAATCCTGTCTGCTGGAGCCCAAATCCATTGAGTGAAATGGGTATGGTAAAGGAGAGTCTGTCTCTGTGCATCAAGGTGCTAAATTCCCAACAAAGCAGAGAAGTGATATAAAAATTACTTTTCTCTGCACATCCTTTCAAATAGCAACCAGCAAACACTTCCCCGGGTGTTCCTGTGGTGCTGTGGGACAGCCTGGACTGTGTCACATAAAGCACGGGCATCTCATGTGCAGCCAAAATGGGCACTTGCTTGATTCTCCAGGGAGACTTTGCAATCCAAAGACTGAGTGTTTGTGGTGGCCAAGAGATTGATGAGGTGGTTGTTGGAGGCTTGGGACAGTAGGGCAAAAACCTCTTTGTCCATGGTTGTGTGGGTAATTTCAGTTATCTCAGGAATAAGAGCAGAGCCTCCCATATCTGATCTCCTCCACACATCATATCCAGCCTTGCCTGAGGGGAGAGCCCCAGTCCTTGGCACCAGATGAAAGCAATGAATAAAATTCATAACAATGTTGACTTCTGCCTACGCTGATGTCTCAAGAAAGAGGAACAGGGAACGTTGATGTGCTAATCTATGAACCGAGGGCATTTCTACCCCACCTTCCAGAGAAGGATCTCAGTAACAAAGCCTCACAACACCCCTGTGAGGTAGATGCTATTATACCTGGGTGGGTAAACTGAGGCACACATAGACAAAGTAGAGAGCAAGTGAGAGAAAAAGCTAAGATCCATGAGGATCCAGGAATCCTTGATACCAGTCTGCTGCTCTGAGCAGCATTTCCCCTCTGAAAAAGAAGACACGTGGCTGGCTGCTGGAAGGTGGGTGAGACAGACCTATGAGTTCCTGGGACATGGTATCAACATTAATTTTCCTAGTTAAACTCCAGGGTTGATCTTGTTAAAGGTCAAAAAAGGCCACTGGGCATAAGAGCAAGGAAAGAGATAATCCAGAAGAGGTAAGAAACCAAGTTGTAGGGGGAGACACGAATAAAATCACAACCAAAAGTTATCTCCAAAGAGACATCTGTGGGCTCTCCACAAGAACACTGTCAGCTGAACTTTGAAACTGTGATGGAATGACCAAAGGGATTTGCTCTCACAGATCCAGTGGCTTCCAGTGAAGCTTCTACCTCCTCATCTCACAAGAAGGAAAGAGGTAAGGAAAGAAGGAGAGAAAGACAAAGAAAGAGAATGAGAGAGAGAGACACTGAGAGAGGGGGAAAGAGGAAGAGATAAAAAGAAATAAAGAGAAAGAAAAATAAAAGAAAGAAAGAAGGAAAGAAAAGAAAGAGAAAGAAAAAAGAGAGAGAGGGAGAGAAAGAGAGATGGAAGGAAGGATGGAAGGAAGGAAGGAAGGAAGGAAGGAAGGAAGGAAGGAAG
>VXAK01016649.1:191445-284032 GCA_013399435.1 Arenaria interpres
CATAAAGAGGAAAGAAAGGAAGGAAGGAAGGAAGGAAGGAAAAGAAATAAAAAATACGTGTAAAGCCACATCGTTTTCCCCATTTGCAATCCCTCCCTGTTGGGACAGATGCAAAGTGGGTATTTTCCCTTCCAACATTCTGCAAAGTGCTGCTGGGCGGAGAAAATACAGGGCAGACTGTCCCATGCAGAAGGTTTTGGGAGATAGCACCTGGCACAACGTTTGCTACAATAAGTTGGTTATTCTTTATTGCGTTGGAAATAAAACAGTCATGTAAAGTCCTGCATAAATCCACAGCTCTGACCTGCAAAATCTCAGCCTCACCTTGACTTTGCTGAATGTTTTCAGGGTTTAGGGTTTGAGGGGTTTTTGTTATATTTTTATATTTGGTTTCAAGGATGGAAATTAAAGCTGCTAATGAGATTTATTTTTCTTCAGGGCAGGAAGGGGAAAGTCTGTCTACACTGACAGATTCTTCTAATGGATTGGAAGTGAGGGTGAGGTTAGAGGGTGAGCAAAGCAGTGTACCCAGCTTGTAACCCAGTGTAATAATTTTTATCTAACCCCAGAACATACTCCCATTGAGCAAATCAAAGCTTGGTAGGCAAACAGAAGATGAACATCCTTCTGGCAGCTGGTAGACAGCTGTGCCATGCCCTTGGCTGGTGCATGTTAGAATAGCTCCAGTTATTTCTGTGGGACTCATAATTTACATCAGATGTATGCTTAATTGCTCCAATGAAAACATTTTCATGCTGGCCTTGAGACAGAGGAGGGGAGGAGGACCAACCACTGGAGGGTGACTCTCTTCAGGATGCTGCTCTAAAAGCCAGCTTCCCCTCAATGTATGTGGGGCCACGGAGAGGCAGATAGACCAAGGGACAAGGTGACACTACATGAGCATACTTCCAGTTTGCATACGTCAAGGAATTAGCTCTCTTCTAATAGGGCACAGCTCCTTCTCCCAGACACATTGGTGATACAAAAGGCCAGCTTTGCAGAAGCAAATCTTGAAGGCTCTTGTAAGGGGTTGAATAATGATGTTGTCCATCTGAGGATGCTCCACACACAACCTTGAGGGGTCTGAAGGAACTGGTCTCTCAGCCTTTGAAAGCAAAACTTGATTTCAGCAGGACCTTTTCTATATACTTAGGACTCAGGACTAACTGACTGCTTCTTAAATAGAAAGATCCACTGAGCTTCATGCCATGAAACATCAACCAGGTGATCTCCTCCTCTCACCAGAGAGACAGTGTTTGGGGGCTTCCACTCTTTTACTGGAGAGACTCTGGATCTGGAACAAAGCAAGAATAATGCTTAACAAGCCGGGGAGATGACCACCATGAGCAGCTTTTCAGAGATGCAGCCAATCCTGCAACAAATCACAGGACTTGTAGTCAGCATCAAGGCCACAAGCCGGAATCCATCAAGCTGTAGGATTTGGCCACGAGACAGTGCATATATCTGCATGCCAAGCGAGGATTCCTGCCAGTGCCTAATGTCAGGCTGCTAATTTCTGTCCAGATTAAAACCAGTTAGAACATCAAGCAGCAAAATCAGAGTGTAACCGTGGTTTAAAAGAAGTAGTGGAGATCAGAGAAGACTGAAAGTTAATTGGCCAACACCTTTGTATAAAGGAGAGAGGCAAAGAAAGAGAGAGTGATGGAGTTGCTTTATTTCTGGAGCAGAGGAGGGGCAGATTTGTTCCCTGTTCTCCTGTGCAAAAAGAATATTTTAAAAGCTTTTAGGAAAGAAAAAGCTGATGAAAGCAAACTGGAAAAGCTTAGGTTACTTGGACCGCTCAATGCCCAACATTATGGGAGGGCAGAAAATAAGAGGGGAACTGCCCAGAAAAGAAAAATTTGATGAGTCGACCCATCCTCTATTTTTTTAGTGTGGACTTAGCTGGGATTTGTGCATGTCATACTTTTGCTAAGTTCTCCCGAAAGTGCGATCCACACCTCTTGCACTAGACTGTTGCATAGAGTTGCCATCAGCTGGCAGATGTCGGGCAGGTTCACCCCAGAGGTGGCTGCAGGTGAGTAACAGTGCTCTGCCACTTACAGGCTGCACGGATATGACCGTGTTATGCTGGAAAAGCCCTTTGAGACCCTCTGGGGTGAAGAGCACAAAGAAATTGGATAGCTCTATGTGTCTAAGTCTAGCTCTGTCTTATTTTTGGGAAAGGCCACTGGAGACTTTTTTCAGGCATTAAGAGATAAGAACGTGTCCTCATGGACCAAGGAGGTCAATCCCAGGAGCCATTAATGGTCAATAAGCCAGCAACTTTTGATGGTGTTGGTTTGGTGCCTGCTGGAGGCTTGGAAACGTCCCCATTCTGGTGGTTCAGCAGAAGCAAAGTTTGGAGAAAACTGTTAAGAGGTGTGGGGGGGGCAGGAGACGTGAAAATGAACGGTGACCATTGCCCATGTGCTCCCCGTGTTGACGTTTGGTCCTAGCTCTCATCACATCCATCGGCCAGACTCAGCTCTGCAGGGCATGGAGCCAGCTCCTCTCGAACGTGGTGGGTTTGTGCTTCTGGAAGGGAGCATGGAGCTTATTGCGAGTGCTGAAGGTTTGTTGTGGTTCTCATGGTGGCAAGGGCTGGTCGCCCACACTCCGCTGCTGTTACCCCGTTATTTCAGCAGGGTTGGATGGCTGCTGCTAAAAGCCAAATTCATCCATTGGAAAGCTGGGAAAAACCCCAGGGGATGCCTGCTGTGATCCTGATAAAACACATGCTGCCAAGAGGAAAAACCCAGCCTTCGTTCAGGAAGGAGGGACCAAATCCTGCCCTCGTGCCCCTCCGCTGTCAGAGACTGCCAGGTCTGACGCTGATGTCCCACTGGAGGAAGCCACTCGGGTCCCCCTTGCCCCAGCGGCACTCGCAGCCTGGCCTCTAGCATCTCCCCGCTGGCAAGTGAGATCCCAAAGGAGAGTCAAACCTGGAACTTCACAGCAAATTAAATGGAACGCAACTGAATCACAACTGTGATGCAAAACATCATTTTGCCGGACGAAACGCAGTTTCCACAACCTGGTTTTAAGGAACAGTATTACATATAGATAGATACACTATGCTAGATCTTGAGAAAAAAATAAATAAATATGCTAAATAAACTAAGACATACAGTATAGGGGATATTCTGATCAACAAACCAATCACCATTAGAATCAAAAAGTAAACCAGCCTTTCACTTAGGACCCTAACAACATTTCTCAATGCACTAAGTACATTTTAAACCATGCAAGTTTACACAAACATCTTAACTAGGTTTTTTTTTTTTTTACTTTTTAAAACACCAACATTATGCATTTCTTTGTTAATTATATTGGTTAAAGTTGCAGCCGTTCACTGCCAAATATCAGATACATCATATACATATTTTTATACAGAATCTGGACAACACAACATTACACAGCCTAAAGAGAGAAAAAAAGATTATTTGTTCCTTTGTTTGTTTGTTTTTTTTTTCAGTTTTGTAAAAAATATGAAATGATGATAGGAAGGAGGGAGGTGTGGGAAATCTTCTACCAAATTAAAGGATCGTATCAAAATAATTCCCAAATCACAGTACAACAAGGAAAAAAATGGTTCGAACTCAGCTCCACATTTAAGATTCTCTTAGCTAAGAAACAAGACTTTACACACAGAATGTATCAGTATTTAAAAATAGAAAGGATTGCAACACCATGCTGTCTGATTCCAAGTACATCTTAGTTAAAAAAATGTTTAAAAAGGGGAACGAAAAAGAAAAAAAAAGTCAAGAAACTTAGTGATTGCAAAGTTATCTCATTGGTTTGGATTTCCTACCTACTCGCAATGCATTGCTGTGCGATGGAGCTGGACAGCCAACGCGGCCAGAATAAAGAAATGTGGTATGATCGGGAACAGCTGGAACTCTGAACGGGATCTGAAACCATCCAAATGGTTTGGGGGGTCTTCTTTGTGGGTTTTTGTTGGTTTTTTTTTTTTTGTCTTTCTGCTTGGCTTGTTTGGGCACACCTCTCTCAACAAGAGCTGGGGGGGGGGGAGGTTGGGGGGTGACCTACACGGTTCCCACAGCCATACCCTGCCCATCGACATGTAGCAATGCACGTGTTTGATTAGACGGAAAGGAAACAGAACCTGGAAATTAACGGTGGAGGAAGCGATCGTTGACATGGCAAGTATACAAAAATGCTAAAATTTCAGATATAATCAAAGATACAAAATCAGTTCTGACAAGAGGTTTTTTTTTTTGTCTTTTTTTTTTTTAATAGTAACCATTACAGTGCAAGGTTTTTAAAGTTATTATTACAGTAAAAGGTGTGTATCTGGTTTTACAGTAACTGTATCACTGATTTTTGTTATGTATAGTAGGTCCCTGATGTAAAGTGTATGCACCAGTTTGAGAGAAAACCCCGCACAATAACGGCTCTTTAGCTTTAAATACATTTTTTTTTTTAAACAGATACAAAATAACACATCAATTTCACAATTTCACAAGCACGTACTTTTGCCTTAAGAAAAAGCATGAAAACTTTGTCGAAACCCCGACGCTTAAAGAAATGTAAAAACCGTTCAATGAGGAAGGCGGCTGTGTGTTTGAGTCAGGGCATTCTGCCACCCCACCGAGCTCCCGCAGGTCACAGGTGATTTTGTGACGTCAAACTGCTGCTTCTCTCCCTCTCCCACCAGTTTCTGGCCAGGCAAACTGGTCTTCAGCTTCCCACAGCTGGGATTTGAGTTTGTGCATTTAACATTGTCAACAATAGACTTTTTTCACGGATGAATTCCCTAAAGAAGGGTCATTCATACCGGCCCCCTGACTCCAAGCCACAGATATATTTGGAAGGGGCTCTTTTGACGTTACCAAGATGAGATGCAAATGACTGCAGCCCTGGCAATAACCCCCTGCGTGGAGCTAACTCAAGGAAGATGCTCAGCTCCTACTCCAAGAAGCCAACTTCACAGCTCAGCAAGCGGGCACGTGGAACACACCACAAAGCAGGCAGTTCTGGAAATTGCTGGGGTGAAGCTAAATTCAACCCCTCGATTCAATGGAATTAATTAATCCAGAATTGCCTTAGTGCACCCAAATGTCTCTGTGGGCTGGATGGGAGCAGCTGAAGCCCCACAACTCATGTCTACTCTTAAAGTACAGCAAAACAACCCAGTGCTCAGAGAGGAACCACCACTGCTGGCACGTTGCTTAATATACATCTCCCCGACCTTCGTACGTCTCTCTGTCCAGCCTATCACATGCTCTAGACACACACCTTAATGGCTCACTACAACCAGCTTAGGCTTTTCACAGTTAAACAAGCTTTAAAATACTAGAAGCATGATGGTAACTTGCTAATTCCATCAAACACATTGATTTTATTTTAAAACAAACTAGACTTTCATCGAGGCAAGACCACACAGTAATCAGAAAACAGTCAGGAAGACCTGAGACTGCAGGTTAAATCACAGCTCCAAGAAGAGGTATCCAGCTGACTTCATAACCACCTAAAATACAGGCTTACAGCAGAAATGTCCCTGTGCCTTGAAGAGTATTTCAGGAATTTATTTAGTGCTTGATTCTGCAATTTCTACCTCCTCAAGTGGCCTTTACTCAGGTAAGTAGGAGGAGTTTCATCTGAGTTCAAGTTACTCACCTGAAAATTAGACCCAAAAGAGGTGGTGTGAGTTATGTGGGATGAATTCCTCTCCAAAGGTGCCTGTCTCCTTCCACTGGTGGTAGAGGAAGCGGATGGGTACAAAGACTTTGGATCAGGCACTTCAGCTTTTAGTGAGTGGAAGTTAAATGGGATTAAACTTCTCTCCCCACTCCAAATGCCCAGATAAGTAAACAGATGATACTCAAGTGAGAAAGGCTGCAGACTTAGACTTAAAAGGACTGTTTTATATTAAAAGAAAAAATGTTTTGAAGGTTTCATCCTCAATCTGCAGCTAAATACAGTCCCATCCAGAGGCTGGAGAAAGTTGGATGAATGTTATGAGCTCAATGGAGATGAAGACAAATATTTTTTCCAAGGCCTTCCATCCCTGCCTCTCTTTAGATTTTATTCTGAACACTTGCGAGACTGTAAGAAACAGTGCAAGTCCAGCACAAGGGTGGGATGCTTTTGGTTGTAGCAGCAGCCACACATTGGTTGTGTCAGACCCTACGTCCTCCCATCAGGCTGGACTCCTGCAGTCAGCTCCACCATTGCTCCTCAGCTCCTCATTGCGAAGCTCCTCCATGTAGGAACCCACGCCTCCCTCACAGCACACCTCAATCTTGGCCTGAGGAGCTCCTCCACATGGGAAACCTGCCACGGCACCTCGGTTACCTTATTTTGAAAAGCTGCCTTCTTTTTTGAGAAGAGTCTGCATTTGCTGGTGCAGTCTACCTAACACTGTGGGAGCTCGTACCAATCTAGCTCATAGAAAAGTCAAACGGTTAACAAGATCCCTGGTCAGGAAGAATGCTTATCCGTTTAAAGAGAACAGGTTCAAGGATCAGACGCATTCTGATCAGACGCATCAGAGTGCTCCTCTACCCTGGGCTTTCATTGAATGAGGCATTCCTCTGGAGGACTGATGAGCCAGTGGAAAAGCAAAGTACGAAGGCATGTGCTAGGTGTGCTGCCTCACAATGCAAGAGACATTCATTTAGCTAAGATCGTTATTCTAAAGCAAAAATCAATTTAAAAGACAAAGAGAAACTCAACAACAACAAAAAATCCTTGTAAAGGGAAAAGAACCCCTTCTCCCAAACTCTAAGTAACAAGAAGACAGTGAACCACAAGCCTAACTCAAAAAGGCTGAAAAGTCAGGATGTCTGTGAAGGCTTCCTTACTGCCTACCCAGAATATAGTCAGATACTTAAAGCACAACTTTCCAAGCTAGAAAAGAAATGGTAAAAATCTGATAAGCCAAGTTGCTTAAAATTAGACTATTTAAAGCTTTGGGATGTGAGGCTGTGAGGCTAGTTGAGAGGAGCAGGCTTTATTACATAGGATACAACAAAGATCTCTACCGTCTATAGTGGTTTTGCCCCTTGGATTGTAATGTCTGAACTTCTCCAATGAATTGTGGATGGAAGAAGGACAGCAGGAATGTTGCCTTATTCTTACACAGAAGAATTTGCCGCATGACTAGTGGAAACAGCCTGTGATCTCCACATTGTGTTAGAAAATCACCCTTGGCTCCTTTTGTAGTCGGTGGAAAGAAATAGGCATTTCCAGAGACTGATTCATCTCTCATACTTTAGATATCTCTGCTAGGAGAGGTATTATTCTCCAAGAATCAAAGAGAAAGTTTAGCAGCACTAACTTGAGTTTGGAGAGTTAACTTTTAGTTATCTAAGTCAGATAAAGTGAATCTTACCAGCAATATTCATTCTCTCCAAGCTCTTAAAAAATTTGTGGAGCTTTGGATTTTCTAAAGTACTGACATATTTCAGTGCTGTTCTATTCCATCTTGAATTGATCAGTCCATCTTAGAGTAACAGCTATCTTAATTTTTTGTTCCTTCATTTCGCGCCAGGACATCACAGCTTCTTTTCCACAGCAGTTGTCAGAACAATTTCTCTTATCTAAATTCACCTGTAGCTTCTTTTCCCAGTTGGGTCACTTGTGTGCAGCCTTTGGCTGTCCTCTTAGCCAGTGGCTTTGGGAACCAAATGCAAGTTGTTGGTCATGCAAGGACACCGATTGCTGGAGCAGCTCACAGCGTCCAGATTCCAGCAAGGTGCCTACAAAGAAATCTACAAGTTCTGTTCTTTATGGAACACAGGGAACAACTCGGCACTGGATCCTTGATGTTACTCCACTAAAACCTCTGGAGGATGGATGAAAATCTGGATGATGAAGAAAAAGATGTCAGTTTTGTGCAAGAGAGATGGGTTCACTGAAAGATCTCCTCTCCAACTGCAAGGCAGCAGACATTTCAGTTCACACCTTTGAATTGTCTTTATATGTTGCAGTAAAAATCTGGAACAGGTGTTGAAGGACCTTACAGTGCCCCTTTGGAGGGTCTTGGAAGCTGATCTCAGTTGTTCAAGGCTGTGCTACCTTGTGCTGCAAGCTTACCTGAATTATTAAGCTAAGAAAAATTGATTACGACTAAGTCTGGATAGATGACCAAGACTGAAATTACTAGAGTTTCACTAGGTGACACTTCTCTACTGAAACCCTGAGTTGAAAAAGAAGATGAAAGCTAGATTATTTGGAAATGCTACTGTACAAGTAATGTGCAAACTGGACATAAAGGTTCCAGTGAGATGTTTGGCAGAAATAGAAATTGTAATGTCACTAACTTGACTCATAATGCTGAATGCGAGAAGGTCTTTTCCTTCCATGTCCACAGAAACAGAAGATCACCTCGACAGGTAAGCAGTCTGCAGAATACAATTTAAAAATTGATTTTGGTCTTGAGATACTGGGAGCCTCATTATCTGAACAAACAGAGATTGATGCTTGTACTCGAGTTAGTATCTTGGACTTCTTCTGACACCAAGACAGATATAGAAGTTTCTAGGACATGACTCACCTGATGAAGTGCAGGCAGCTGCTTTACGACAACAGGAATTGCATCCCAGAAGCACATATTCCTTTCTACAGGCTGTAAAAGTGGCCTCCATTATTAATCTACTCATGCCTGGCATCCACACTGTAGATGTCTAAAGTCAGGTGAGATTATATCACCTTAGATTGCAAAGTTATTAATTTTTGTGTCTTTTTTTTGCCTCCCAAAGCAGCCAGAATGTTACGGAGCAAATGGAAAGCTCAAGGGCCAAGAATCACTCACGTGGAAGGGATCCTATTTCTAGTGGAAACTCAGTCAAAAATCTTAAAACTTCAGAGAATCCTCCTGGAGCTCTGTGGGAGGCCTTTTCAGCTCCTGCTAGAGAGCAAGGGGAAGAAATAAAACTGCCCTGGGAGAATGACTGAGTTCCAGTATCTTCCCTCACATGTATCGATGTAAGGTACAAAGGGGTGACTAATTCTTATAGTGATGGAGACGAAAGACACCTTAATAAACAGCAGTAAATAAGCCAGGTACTAAAAGCTTATGTTATTGCTGCTGCTGCTGCTAAGACAAATTTTAAAAGAACTGAAATGGCAGGGTATTCTCATAGTGTCCTTCTTAGTGCCTACCAAAGCAAGCAACCTAAGAGCCTACCATGATAACACAGCCTGGACACAGCGAGGGGAAGAACCTCTGACTGCACACTGGGCTGCTAAAGCTTGCAAGTCTGAAGGACATATCTTCTGGAACTCCTCAAGTAGCTAAATACACTCTACATGTAGCCACAGGACATGAGAATTACTAGACTTTAGTCATTGCTTAAACAGGTTTTCAGATTAGAGCAAATGAGAAGCGAGCAGAGAATCGCTTCTTCAATTACCTGGTACATCAAATGTATCTCAAAGGAAATAGGTTGGAAATGGCAGCACTGACGGATGGAAGAGCAGAGCTAAAGACTTTTTTGTCCAATGTCCCAATATCCCATCACGAAGGCTGAAGCAACAGCAGGCTCCAAAGAACACCTCCATTGGCACCTTCAGCCAAATAGTTCGACAGAGGGAAAGTCATGACTGAAGGGGGTTGTGTCAGAGTAGCGATGCTGTACCTCAGCGCTGTGGAGATAACTGCACTGATGGTACCTGTGTTCATCTATATTCCTCGTTAATGCCAACCACTCTTGCCTGCATTGGCTTGAAATTTTCCATAATAATAATTAGTATAATTTTTAATACCATATTCATTTCAGCTGCTGTCTTGCTCCATATAAACCAGGTTCTTCTTTTCCTGAGAAAGGAACTGTACTGCTCCAGTAAAGTGTTATGGGTGATCTCCACTGTTTCAATTATCTGTATTTGGCTGATATGGACCAAGGTTGCTTGTGTCACGATATAAAAAGAGGCAAACACATTTGTTTTCTCCAATAAAAAAGTTTCATTTTTATAGGAAAAAAAAGTAATAATGGACCTGATGTGCTGAATACAGGACCTGACGGAGCAAGAAAATACAAGTGATCCAGAGAGATGCGCAGCCATCTGTTTTACCAAATCTGTGAACTCTTAACCCAACCTCAAGTTGTCATGCCAAACAGTTCCCCAGGGCTCATGATGCAAATTCTTTCAGCGCTCTTGGCTGAGTTTTGAGAAAGCCCAAGGCTGAGTTCCTAGTGAGCACTGGGCCTGAGGAAGTGTTTGGAGAAGGCGGCAAACGATTATATGTTAAATCAGTCTTGGACTGGGGGAAAGCAATTGTTGCCCTAGCCTGAAAAATAAGGAATTATTGCAAGAAAATTCAGCTGGGTCTGAAGCTGCTCAATTCTGCAGAAATATCTTGCCTGTCAGAGGGAAACACACATAAACACAGCACATTTTACACCATTAAAACTCATGCAGCACTGTGGAGTCTTAATTTTTCTTTTTTTTAAAAGCAAGTTTAACAAGGCCATATGCTGTCCTTGAGGCTCTGTTGGCAGGATAACAAAGGGAAGGCATGGAGCAAAAAAATTCTGGGCTCTTCCTGGAACATACTGATCCCCTCAGCTCCACGGAAAGCGGGGATGGTATTTTTGGACTTAATAAGGAACCTTTGGCACCTTAAAGTTGAAGTTTCTTGCTTTAGTGTATACCCTGGAATAAGAACAGAGTGCAGGCCGTAAGGATTTAAAGGGCCACGAAAATTTGTTAATGCTAGAATGATGATGGTGATACAAAATCCATTGTAAGACATTTCTAAACCCTTCCTGGTCACCTTTTGGTAGCTGACACAGTCTAAGGTAATACAAGAGGCATGGTTTAAAGGGGGAGGAATTTTAGTAATAAAATATATATTTCTAGTAAAAGATATGATCTCTCCCTCAAACCTTGTCTCTCTTATTAAGCAGGGACTTGGTTGCAGGTCTAGTCTAATCTTACCGCCTCTTGACTGTGACACCATGGCTTGTCATGCCATTTAACTGGCAGCTCCTGAGGTTCACATTAACTATACCTCTAATAAACAAAACACTGCCAGGGCCCATTCTATCTCCCTGCGAGGGTCTCCCTTAGCCTCCAAGACAGGGTGCCCACAACCAAAGCGTCTGTTATCTCCCGACCCCATGATAAGGGGAGATTGTTTGGGTTAGTGCTAGCTGTCCCTAGCCAAAACTGTGACAAGGACCTCGCTCACAATTAAACAACATTGACAACCAAGGGTCAGTGCCTGTACCCAGGTCCTGTACTGTTTAATTTGTTGGTGTGGATGTGGACCATGAGCCCAACAGGAACAGGATAACGATCTGTGGCTCTTATCAAGCCTACAGCTTTCACATCTTCAGAGCACATCCAAATGTTCTTCAACCCCTTGCCCTGCATCTCAGTAGTAGATAAAGAGCATGCTAGATCATGAGATGAGACCCCGAGCAGGTCCACCAGCAAGGTAATTTGGTTGTTCAACTTGAAGACCGAAATTGGCTGGGCAGTACAATGCTCATCTGGTGCCCACAGATCTGTAAGAAATTCACTGCCAAGTGATGTCATTGGTGTTGAGCTAATGATCCAAAGAGGGACTGGCACCAAGAAGAGCTGAGTGTCCTCACAGCTAATGTCATTATCACTTCAGAAAAGTAATTCAAGGGACATGTTTGAGACTCAAGCCAGCCTCAGGGATGGGACAGGCCCACTCAGTAAGGGGAAGATTGTCCTTTCAGCATCTACCAGCCTTACAGCTCCTCCTTGTACATCTAGTCAAGGTTATGGTCAGGCAGGACTGTGGGCTGGATGGCATGACTGCTTTGGTGATTCCAGGCTAATTCTTTTCAAGTTTAACATGATCCATCACTTGTTTAAACAAACACCTTTTCCTCACAGTTGTCACCTCAGGCAGTATGTCCTTAGCCCCCTTTGCTAAGTCTGTATTTCAGAGAAGGACTTAAATGGGCTAAATTTGCATCATGTTTTCTACGTATTTTAAGCTCTGGTATCTTTTGTAGGATCTTCTAATGGTGCACTCATCTCCCCTTCAGCATATGAGCCAGGGCATGTCTTGATGCCCAATGATATAGCTGTTAATGGACCCAGAAGCCCTCAAACCATGGTTTCACCTTCATACCTTGGACACAAGTCTGTGTCTTAATAGCATGGACACCCCTCTCACCTTCTGCCAACCATCTTGACTTGACCCAAGCAGCAGGTGAGCTGACTCTGACTGTGCAGGGCTCTATGCTTCCAAACCTCAAGAGATAACTGATAGAAAACAAAGCAGAGTCCCACAGGTGAAATTCTCTGTCAATGCTTTGCTGTCTGAAGGATCTCAGGAGACCCTTGATCCAAATCAAATGAGTCTTGGTTTCTGTAAAGGCTCCATTGCCAAAACCTGCTCAACCCTTTACCCAGATCTTCTCTTTAGTAAGAGAGACAGCAGAAGACATTTCCAATGATATTATATCCACTTGTTATAACCCATCCATCATGAAACAGTCAACGGAGAGGCAACTCCCCCTCAAAAGAACACACCCTTCTCACCAATACATGTTGCTACTCTACGCCAGGATAAATGTTGAGTCAGCTCCACTGAATCTAGTAAAACTCTCCTATGTTTACAGAGTTGAAGTAAGAGGAAAAATTTTCTCATGATACAGCTGCCAAAATAAATGGGACCCTTATAGAAACGAACAGTCTTGCCACCTCAAAAAGACCAGATAGCACAGCAGTGAACATGAGGTTAGAAGAACCACACTTTCCTCCACTGAGATATTGCACATGATGGAGGAGACACACGGAGGTTCTCAGTAAAGCAGACCTGATGCTACAGAAGGACATGAAACCCCAAAGTCAGCATTAGCAAATCATCGTGATATGACCAGAGTAGCAAAGCAACAAGAAAACGTGACAAGAAAATGATTCCATGAACAAAAGCAAAGGCATCCCATTAACATCACTGGAAATACTTGTGATAATAGGGAAGAAAATCTGGGTTTCTTTCAGACAAAGAGATGGAGAAAAATAAATGCTTAAGACACTCCCCTTTCATCAAACAATCCACCAGCCCTCTGAACACCTGAGACACCATTAATGCTACTTCAGACACTTGCTCTATCCAGTACCCACGCCTGCAGCTGTGGAGTGCAACAAGGATAAACCTGCCCTCTCGTTAACATTTATCAGCGTGACCAAATCAGATCCACAAGTGATTTCAATGACTTAGTCCTTCAAAAACCACATTTCACTGCAGATGCGAAAAAAAACCCAAGCTGTCTCTTCCATTTGCTGAATAGACTCTTTGTCACTCAGTTAAAAGGAAACTTTCTTCACTTTACAGTAGGTCTCGAAGAGAATAACCAGTAAGTACAAAATTCAACCCAATTTTTAAAGCAAATAAAGAACAAATAAGGCCAGGAATTCTTCATGATTTCTGAGCAGAAATGAAACAGCTGCATCTCTCCTTTTTGCCTAATGCAAGATGATTAATGAACAGACATAAAGTATTGTGTATTTCATGTCAAAATTTTGGGTTTATAATGTTCAAATAGGCAAAGAATGAAATAACATAATGGCACCTCAATAAAATTATAACAATTTAACGATAATTGTGCTTTTTGGTATCTCAAACCCCTCAACCTTCATAAAGCCTCATTATTTCAAAATAAACCTATCAAAAAGCTCAGTAGAATGGCAAAATGCTCAAATTCAAACACACACTTTGGAAGCATACTTTTCATATAGATATTTTTCTCATTGTTAGATACTTTTTTTTCATGTCAACTCCAACCTGTAATTCCACCTGCTATACAATTTCATGAACACATCTGTATTTCATTCCATATAGACAAAATACTACACCATAAAAATAGAAATAGTTGGGAACAGGCAACAAAAATAATAAAAACAAACCAAAAACCAAGCCAGATTTGTACAGACACCAGATCAGGATGAGGAAAAAAATGCTGCTTGTACTGAACAATTGTGCCAATTTTAGAGCAAAGACTACGTAGAAGGGGTCTCGTGAAACCGAGGCTAAATATGTGTTTTGCAGTCCTGTCTTGTGCTTTAGGTAAAACCCAATAACATTTTCTCCACTGAAATTTACTCATGTTTGGGTTTCATTTCCTGCATTTTTCTTTTCTCCTTTTTTTTTTTTTTTTCTTCCTGATGGAATAGCTGGATTTAAGTTCAGTAGTATTTTTTCTCCTTGCTTAAAAAAAAAAAAAGTCATACTCCATTTGTGTCCCATTCTTTCTGGTCACTAATTTTTTGTTGGCTTTGACAAAGCAATAGAGGAAAATATTCCTTTCCCTGCAGTCTGGTGGAAAGGAAATGGAGAGGATTCCTCTCAGTCTGCTACCAGTAAAGTCAATGCTTCAGATCCATGTAACTGTTTTCTAATTGAGCAAAGAGTCTCAGCATTTGGGGCTCAATGCTTTTTTTTAATTCCAGCCTCTGGGAGCAGGGTAGGGGTCAAGAACGGATTGTGCTGGGCAGATGTGGACTTTGTCCCCTCACATTTTAGGTGGCAGGATCAAGCTGTGAGGCTCTCGGAAAGGCTTTACTGGGAATAAACAGATGAGAGGTCTGGTCCACTTCAACAGTCCTCCCTGATGCTCCTCCCCACGCTGTAGGACTCATCCAGCATTTCGGTCATTATGGTATTGCTGGGTAGTCACTGGATCTAAGGACATTTTCCACCACATGGACATCAAAGAAGTAGGCAAAGTCCTGCTCACTGTACCAGGAGCTCCCACCTTCCTCACCCCTTCCATTGGCAGAGCACAAGGTACCATGTGGCTCAGAATAATGCACATGACCAAAAACTGAGACAGTTTTCACTTGCCAGGATGATATTTGTGCCCTGGCGATAGGAGTCGTCGAGCTTGGATTTAGCCCATAAAGTTGAAGTAGCTAATGTGAGCTCATCTTCTCATTTCCATCCATGGAGTTGGAGAGAGACAGCCATCCCGAAGGAGATGCATCCCACACGCCTTAGCCAAGTCTCTTAGCGTGGGCTGAATTGTCCCAGGGAACTTTTTGTCTCTCTCCATTCCCACAGAAAGGAGCTGAATTAGTGACTCTGGGTCAGTGGCTGACATCAGACACACAACTTCTCAACAGCTAGAGTTAATTTTGATGAGTGTGGTCCCCACGCTCAGGGAAATACCACATTTCAATTATTTCAAAGAATTAATTCACCCAAATGGAAACAGTTGAACATATTTTTCTTTCATCAGTCCTAATAGCCCCTCTTTGTTTCCTTCCTCTCCGCCTCCTGAGAAATTCAATGCTAAGATCAGACAAACCAAAATTGAAAGATCAGGACTGCAAATCATTTTCTTTCAATTTCGCTGTTTGATTCCAGTTACAAACAGGCTGCATTTTGGGGGGGGGAAGAAAAAGTAAACCAATTCATGTTTGACAATTCTGGTGTCTATCTCACATCTCAAAAATACCACTTAAATGGAAAAGTAACAGAAATAATAGCCATCCACTCATGAACACAATATCGATTCTAGCGTACAGGAAAATAGGATCCAGACAGGATTTTACAACTAAGAAGGGAACATTACAATAAAGATTATGACATTTTATGAATATTCGTGTTATAGCTTTGAGCTTTATTGCAAAGCAAAAAATATATATTTGTATATATATATATATATTTTTATCTACATATCACCTCTGACATTGTATACAACACTAAATCACAAGAAATCAAAGAAATCATAGTGAGGTAGATACAAAACAAAGGGATGTTGAAGAATCCAGCTGCTAAATTTGGCTTAACACAACTGTCGTTAACATATGTATATCCAACACAGCAGTGAGCTTTGATTCACAGCTTAATCAATGGATCCTACTAACATTGATATTGATATTGATATTAGAGCCCATTTAGAAATAATGTCATTTGGAAAGGAGGGGGGAGAGGGGAAAATAAATCAGAAGCGTTTCCTACAAACTAGTCATCTCCAAGGGAAAATTTTCCATTGATTTTTCATTACTTTTAACATTGATAAAACAGCTCTGAGAAATAGCCTGTGTTCTAGGGGTACTAGTAGTGCGTGAGGGCAGACAAAGAGGGACGATTCTACAGCAGGGAAATCTACTGCGGTTCAACATAAGCGAAAGAAAGATAAGCCATTTCCCCTCCCGTTTTGATGGCCAAGAGGAAGCAGCACACCCCGGGAATGCTTGAGGTTGCATTCACCAACGTATGGTCGTGAATATCAGCTTGGACTTGTCGACGATGGCCAACAAAGCAAGGCTTCAGTAGAAGGGCAGCCCCTTGATGGATTCTGTTGCTCTTTACAGGCAACAGCAGATACGTGGCAAGAAAAACGGTACAACGGTGACCGAGTGTTGGTGTGACCGGTGCCGGTACCTGGTGGGATCTGACTGCTTGGCCTGAACTCTCACAAGGAGACTTGTTAAGGCACCTGGATGACTGGGGCTCTTCAGTTAATTCTCATCACAACGGCTTGGGAGGGATTTGGAAGAGCCTTGGGCTTCCCGGCTTTTGAATTTAGTCTATCAGTGCAGGACAATATATACCTGCTGCTTCCACAGGAAAAAAGACGTGAAGATGAGAAGCGGTGAGTTTAACTATAGCAAGGAGGAACCATCTTGGACACAGAAAAACCTTTCCAATAAGGTGGAGCATAAAGATGGTTGGTAAAAGCTCTTGTTTGGGCCACTGGGCCAGCCTCATCCATGAGATGACATGTGCAGCAAAGGAAGGGCATGACACCCTCATATCTCCAGATTTGTGAGCCACATATTATCAGGGAAGTAAGGAGCTCTCAGGTGCTTTATGTGAAACAGAGACAAAAACTTAAGTTTGAATCTCTGGACTAGGCAGCCCCTTTGCTGCTGCTCAAACGTCTCCTATCTTGTGCAAAGGTAGGAAGCGGTGCCTTGGAAGGACTATGATTCCCCAGCTGTTCTCCAAACAGTGGCAATCTGAGCTTTATTCTCATGTCATTTACAATGTCATGGCTGAATTAAAGAAAATGAGGCGAATTGACCAGAACGGATTGCTAATGAGCAGGAGAAGACGCCAATGTGATTGTTACCAGCTCGCTGTGTGAGTCTACTAAACAAGTCACTGCTGTAGCTCAGATTTGACTTTTTGCTTTTCATGTAGCCAAAGAATGACCTTGTCCTTTAGGAAAACACACAGAAGGTTATTGCTTGTACATTAATTTTCAAGGGATTTTTTTGTGAACCCCTACAGTGACCAGAAGACTGTCACAGAAACTGTGTATCACTAAAGAAAATCAAATCCCTCCTCTCTTGAGCAGGTCCCACTCTGAACTACAGTCTGACGACCTTCAGTCCTGGGAGGGGACTGGCTGATGTGGAGGTGCCACTTTGGTGGGGGCTGCTGAGCAAGCATGGAGCTATGCTGAAGAAGATAACCTCAGATGTTCATTGGCAGAGCAGAAAGAGGACAAGTCTCATGGTAAGTCATGGTGGGAAATGGTTTGGAAGCATTGTAAATCCTGTCCACTTTTGGTGGGACTCAACTCACCTCAATGTAACCAGCTAAAGGGCATAGAACACATCTAAACGGGAAAGCAACTAGGATGAATTCCTACCTGGAGGTATCTTGCTGTCACTCTTGAGTATGGAAGGGACCTAGGTAACTCGATGCATACCCAGATTTTCTGACTAAATTAGGGGGTTTGATCTCATGCTCAGGCAGAGTACTTTGAACAAACATTGCCAACCAGGCCGTGTGCGTGTATTTCAAGAAATACGCTCTCTTAGGGTCTGAAAGTGGCTTTATACTTGTCCACAAAATCAACCTCTCCTGCTGTTTGCCAAACACACTCTTAAAGATATTTTCTTTCATGTCACAAAAAGGCATTTTGAACTGAAACACAGGTCTGCTTTTATTTTAACTCTGATGGGTGAATTTCTTTGCTTTGAAGGGACTGGGTAACCTGGAGAGAAAGGATATATTGCCAAGCATCCTCCATGTATTTCTTTCCCTTATGTAGATTTTCTTGGTGAGTCATGGAAGGAAGAAGCTTTTGCAAGTTCCCCCCTTTAAGAAACTGGAGTGTATGAATTTAAAATATTTTAGCTACGAGATTGTGGATTGAGTCAAGCTTGAGCTTTGCGTTCCTCTATTCGCTGAATCTAGCAATTAGAAAAGCATCTTCATTTTTTTCCTTCAGGCTTTAGTACAAACTGCTAATTGGGGCAGACGATGACTCCACTTGGCCTCTGTAGGTGGGCACCTCTCAGCCCTACGTTTTTGAAGAAGGAAATCAGGTGTTCTGCCTTAAAGTGAGCCGGGGGGAAAATACTGTCTTTGATTTGTGTGTAGGATTAGCTATTAACACAGCCCACAGATGCCTGCATTCTAATGGCAAGTCCGAGGGATAACTACAGCTCCTTGCAAATGTCAGCCATGACCAGAGCCTAAAACCTGTCAGTGCAGGTAGATGGAAGAGCCCATGTTTGTGCAGGAAGAGCGGGTAAGTAGACACTTGAAGCAATACCGCTGTGTTATGTATTATAGCATTGAACAGACCATGTGTAACATGTAAGGCTGAGTGAGGTGTCCTGCAATGAATTATTTAGGTATGAATGCCTCTTTCTAGAGAACTGAGTTACATGAAGCGCCCACAGGAGGTTTCTGAGCCCACCTGGATTTACAGATTAACCAACTGACTGCCAACCACTGCAGCCACGAGGCTATGCAAGACAGGAAGACTGTCCCCAGCTTTTCCACTATGGTTGTTTTCAGATAAATGTGGCTTTAACTTCAGCAGAGAGGCTGACATGAAGTTCTTGTCAAGGATTCAAGCACAAGAGACTGGCTGAAAGAAGCACCCATGCCGTCACAGACTGATGAGGCCATTTGTGCTCCCACTGACACGTGGAAGAGGTGCCACAAATTCATTCCCCTCATCCTTCCCACTCCTACTGGCTTCAGTAAGGGCCCTTTCTTTATCCACAGATGTGTATGATACCCAGTCCAGCTGTCCCTTGGTCACTTGGAAGAGCTTCACTAAATCAGGTGCTCTGTGAGTCAGAAATGGGGTTTCAGCTGCCCTACCCCAAGACGCTTGAGGTCATAGAATCATAGAATATCTCAAGGTGGAAGGGACCCATAAGGATCAGTCTTGATAGGTCTGCACGTAGTGTGTAGGTCAAAAGTGGGCTAATGTCAGTAGCCCAGGGTTTTTCCCCTTTGCCAAGTTGTTTTAGAGCCTGGAGGCACCATAGCTGAGGAGAGTCTGATAAAGGCATTTGAAGAATGTTAGCATGGTGGGCTGTGGCTCTTAAGGATGGGGGAGTCTTGAGTAGAAGGAAGAAGCACAACAATGCTCATTTAAAACATGATGGTGATAGAATGAAGGTCAGAGCATGGCCCAGTGCGGCAGCAGTGGGCTTCCTGAACAGAAGAGAGATGGACAACAAGGGGTAGGTTTGTGAAGATCTCACTGTAAACTGGTCCGAATCACCTCCCACTGGTACTGAAGGGAACTCTGCGGTATCTGCAGAGAGGGACCATGAGTGCAAAGTGCTTAAAGGCTCGGTAAGCATTAGCAACCCCAGTTTGACAGGCACAGAGAAGTGGGAGTGATGCGCTCTAAGTGGCATGGTGAGTGTGGGTGGTGGACAGGGGACATGGCAGCCACATCTCGTGGTCTCATGGTCTTGTGGTTTCCTGAGCTCATCACTGGACGACCCTGTTTCCTCACCAACGCTCTCTCCTCAGCACCTGCTAGTAATCTGGGGTGGGGAAAGAAAGGTTATAAAGGCTAAATCCCCCCACTCCGGAATTTGCACTGTGAATAACAGGGGAGGACAATTTTCTACCTTCCGTCTAAGGACAGGGAAGAGGTTTACCCAGTAGAGCCAGGCTATTTATTGTAGCTTGAAAACCTTAAAGAAATACAAAACCTCTAGTGTTATGGTATAGATGGACATGATCACGTGTCTGGATGTGTGTATATATTATACACACCCTAACATGGACATAGACTATTATATATTTCCATAATATATAATATAGTATATAATACACACACGCGCGTGCGCGTGAGATACTCAAACACCTTAACTCCTCTTAATCAAAACTCTCTTCTTTGAAGGCTGGGTAACACTCACTACTTTTTCTATATAGACAACTTTGTACATACAAGTCGTAAAGTGCGTTAAAAAGCGCGTAAAATTTTCTATGTAGAAAACTATATACATATAGCACACACATGTACTAAAACACTTGAAGTTAAGCCAAATTTCACCTTCATCTTCACATCCCCAATACCTACAATACAAAACCAGAATCAAAAAAAAAAAAAAAGAAAAGAAGTACATAAGGAAACAATTAAAAAAAAAAAAATCCTAAAACCCAAGAGAGAGAAAAATGAACCAAGAAACAAAACCAAACCCAAAAACAGTCAACAGAAGCCTGGCACATGTAGAAAACATTGATTCACTTAGAGAACATAAAGAGGGTCAGGTCCGAACCTCCTTTTTCTTAAAAACAAAACCAAACCAAACCCCTTTTGTTTGTCTGTTTGTTAGCTCTTATCATTTGAGAAAAGTCACAGTAGCACTCTCACCTTGAACCAGAGTTTGGAACTTTTTGTGTTTCTTTGTACAAAAGAAAAAACAGTTTAGGTTATGGAAAATAGTTGGGAAATTTGAGGTTGGAGAGAGGAGATAGAGAGAGAAACTGGAAGATTGCATAGTTGTGAACAGTGGCTTCTCATCAAGGTGAAAAAGTGCATCATCTGATAAAATAGCATTAGATTATTATTTTTTGTTCGGTTCCATATGTGTTTTTTTTTCCTCAGTCAACTGTACATGTCACACATGAAAAGGTATATACAGCACACACACATGCTAACATTAAACGTCTGACATTGAAACAGCCATTCTTTAAATGTTCCATCAGAGTTTTTTCCATGCGAATTTGTATTCTTTTTTAAATACATTTTTTGCTACATCCTAAGACCACAAACTTGTCTAAGCCCATCTCATGTAATTTTGATTGTTAGCAACTCAAAAAGGGGGAAAAGCACCAGAATGGCTCGGTTTGATCACCAAACCTCTGCTTTGACTTCTTTCTGTTTTATTTTTCATTCCTTCAATCACTGCTGGTTGTTTGCCTTTTTTTTTTTTTCTGTTGTTTTCATCTGTTTGCTTTAATTTTCCAGAGATGGGAAAAAACAATTGACTTTTTTTTTTGTAAGTGTTCTTGAGGTAAGAGTTATGCTCAGCACCTGGGGCAGGCAACAAAGCTTTCAAAAGCATTTGAGAAATGAAGTGTGAGTCCAAACACTGTCACCAATGTCATAAACTAACAACAAAACAAAACAAAAAAAAATTGAGATGAATATTCCAGCTAAATCTCCTCCCCCCCCCTATTTCTATCCCTCTTTCCTTTTCCCAAAAATCACAAACAGAATTAAAAGGAAATAAAAGTGACTTGGCACATTCCCTCTTGCACAAGCCAAATGAAAAAAGACAGGTGTTGTGCATTAAAAAGGATGCTTCAAAAGCTTTTCATGCTTGCTGCCTGCCTCAAGTGCATTTTAATATATGTCTGATCATTTACATTTATATAGGAAAGTCATATTTGTTACACTTTATACAGGATCGCTTCATTTTTATCCTTTTTAAACCTTTTCACTTTTTTTTTTTTTTTGTTTTTTGGATAAAGAGTTGGTTATAACAATCTACAGTAAGGCTGCACAGGAAGAATTCTGTGTATTTGTGGTTTTTTGTTTTTTTCTCTAAGAACCAAAGTATATAAAATGAGGTTTGTTTCTAGCACCTTTTACAGTATTATTGGTGTTGTTCCCTTTAGTAGAAAATACCTTCACTCAACATCTGTTCTATCGTCTGTCTGCGGTTTCGGCAATACTTCAAAGGTAACGATAAGGTGACGATTGACCCAACCCAGCAGCCCATTGACAAAAAAGAAGTCCT
Organism: Arenaria interpres; assembly: GCA_013399435.1. Classification (NCBI taxonomy): domain Eukaryota; kingdom Metazoa; phylum Chordata; class Aves; order Charadriiformes; family Scolopacidae; genus Arenaria; species Arenaria interpres. The sequence continues at coordinate 213,370 of VXAK01016649.1, forward strand.
GTCCCCCACACCTTGAAGTCAGGCAGAACTACTCCCGCGAGCAAAGCCAACCGCCGCCGCCAGCTTCCCTCCTCCCCGCCAGCAAGGGCTGCGGCGCTCGGCTCACTGGGAGCAGCGCGGGAAACCGAGCATCCGAAGAGAAAAAAAAGAAAAGAACACACCAAGCTGGTGTCTCGCTGGGGATGGGGAGATGGAGAGGCTCACCAGCGGGATGGTTTCGCTAGCGGGGAAATAAGCCACCCCCTCGCCTCGGTGCAAAGAAAAGGCAAGGATGCTGCCCCGGGATGCTGCTCCGGGATGCCGCCCCGCCGGCCCCATCGTCCTCCTTTCACGGCAAGAGGAGACCTCCCCATACCACGGCAGGAGGAAGATGTTGCCTTGTGGCATACGCTGGCGATGGGGAGAGCTATTTGGGGCAATTGCTACGGTGTGAAACAGCAGCTTTCACGGAGCGGGTTTCCAGGAGCGGGGAGGAGAGAAGGGAGCCAGTAAAACGAAGGCGGGAAAGAGAAGCTCCTTGCCAAAGGTTGTAATGCTTTACAGGACGTTGAGCTGTTGGTTTCACTCGAGCAGTGTATGATCCTGCAGAGGAATGGTCCATTCCCCATACAGTGGCATCAGAACCTCAATTATATATATATAATTATAACTATAGCAATATATCTATATATCTATATTTATATATGTATACATTAAAGTCTGTTACTGCACCGGCACGTGATACAGAGGAAAAGTACTGGCATTGCTGTTTGATGCAAGTGGTTGCCTTGACTGAAGTCCTGCGAAGGGTAAGCACCACAAGAAAAGGCACCACAAGGTTTTGAGAATTGAAATGTCGCTGCCCTAACACCGCCATTGTCAGGAAATAGGAAGGGCTTTTTGGAGTTAGTGAGGGCAGGTGGGGCCAGACCAAATTCTGGCCTCGCTGGCGGCAGAAAAACCAGGGCATTCCCAGAAAAAAACAACAGTGGGGTTCACGCAGGGGGGCTGGTACCTTGGTGAAACCGAGACCAGAATTTGGTCTTTTAATTTAAGGGGCACGTTGATTTTGCGAGCTCTTATCTAGCACTTGGGACACTTTTTAACAGCCCTCCTAAATGAAAATGAACCCATCTTGCCACGTGCAACGTAAGGAAAGCAGAATTGAACTTCTGAATGCTCAAAGCATAATCTAACGTAAACAGGGCACGACCTCACGTGGACTGCCTCCTGGGATGTGCTGGATGCCTTCAGCTTCCACTGAACCAGGGGAAGTCGAAGGCGCTCAGTGAGTCTGATCTCATCCCTCTGCAGAGCCCTGCCCTGAATATCTCAATCTGTCACTCCCCGGGGAGCCCAGAGAAGAAACTGTCCTGGACACAGACAACGATCTTGATGGATTTACAGAAGTCCCACCGGACTGAGACGGAGATCAAAATCTGCACATCTGGTTTTCTGAGGTCTTAGCCCGTGGTTTCTCATTCACTCCTTACTCTGCCAAAATCTTCCTTGCACTAAATATTTGGGTTGGCCCTTGCTCTATTCCTTTTGCTTGTAAATTCACACTCAGGCACGCACAAGCATGCGTCCGAGACATCAAAATTAGAGGAAGAGCTGGAGAATAAGACAGAGTCCATACTCAGAGCCCTCCAGTGAAATGAGAAGTCTCTGCAGACACTCTCTATAAACAACGGGCTTCCCAGGCGTAAGGTAATTGCTTGGTGATCGAAAAAGAAAAAGGAAGAGACTCGCAGGCACTCTATGCCAAGTTAATAGCACCAGTTTTGCATCGTGTTGACACCTGTCAGCCCATCCCGTTGAAACCACCGTAGCTCATCAGACAGCTGCTGACGAGCAGCCTGCCCCTGCTCTCGCCGGCGTTGCACCGAACCAAGGGCAGCGCCACCGAGATTGGCAAAAATGCTCTCCTTGGACATGAGAGGAGGGTCGGGTCTGCCCTCGGCCACTTCTCTTGGCCAGCTCAGAGCAGGGGTTGCTGGAAATCCTTGTATCTCCCAAGCACCATGCGTGCAGCTGGCTGGCAGAGAAATGGAGTTGAAAAGCCACTGTGAGGGAGCAAAGGAGTTGCCTGTGGCAGGACTTGAAGTAGTTTTCCTTGTTTGTTCAGACCTACTTTGGATCCCAGTCTCTCTAGACCCCCCGTAAGGAGGGCCCAGGCACAGAAGTGACCAAGGAAGGAGCCAACCTCTCCCAGTCTAACTGGCAGAGCCTTGATTCTAACTTGGATGGACAGGCATCCTCACCTGCAAGCCACGCTGGGTCAGAAGGGCACTGGAAAGACAACTTCAGATGAATGACGTGGGTCTGGAATGGGCTGAGTTTGGTTAATAAGGCAAGATTCAAGGCATGGGCATGACTAAGTTTCAAGCTTAGTTAACAAAAAATGTACTGCTTGCTAGGAACTCTTAGGCCATTATTTCTGTCTGACGTGCCTGATCGAGAGGGCCTGGGATGAGCCAACCCCTTCTTTAGAACATTTCCAACCAGACAGGACTTAAGGTGGGAGAATAAGACACAGGGATGCCTGTGGCATGGGCTGTTGGGAACGCACCTGATGACCCACGTGCTCTTTCCATCTCTGCTTTCTCTGACTCCATGACTACACAGGACCCTGCTAAATCCCTGGCTTCTCAGTTGACTTCCCCAACTGCTTTCTAGAGAAGGAAGAATTTCAGGGGTGAAGAGAAACACTCCCCAAAAGCCTAGTGTGGCATCTTGTGTGGGTTGTGCTAGTCCTCCTCGAGAAACCCAAATTCAGATCAGCCTGCCTCTTTGTCTCTGCTGGGCTATGTAGAGACAGCAGGAAGGTGACACAATGCGTCGCTTTGTCCTGCTCTGTCCATCACCACTGAAGGGCTTTTGATGTTAAGGTCTTGAAGGACTTCACCAACACTGCCTCAATAATCCTCATAGCATCTTTGTGAGGTAGGCTTTACACCTCCCATTTTAAAGATGAGGAAACTGAGGCACGGCGCAGTTACATGAGTTGCCCAAGGTCACACACCCAACCACAGTGAAGCTGAAGGCTATTTTGTGGCAGGTCCTCTCCGTGTTTTGTAAAGTACTCAGCACAAGGGGGTCCTAAGCCTGGCTGCAGTCCCAGGGTGCCTTCTGCAAGGCGAATGGACAATATTCAGTAGACACAGTTTAAAGCAGTGCAAAAACATTAGAAGAACACAGGTGTCCTGCTTTAATAGCTTCTTTTTACCATTTTGTAGTGATTGGGGAATTTGTTCTCCTTGAATAAGGTTTATCTGAGGAATCAAGTGCAAGAGCATTTTCCGGGTTTTGAATGTTAACGACAAGTTCCAGCAGTGATTAGTCAAATTTCAATGTTTATGGGAAAAGTGGCACTTCTGAAATATAAGTATTTAAATTGTGCTATTCTCTATGACTGTGCCAATTTTCCAGTACTATCAAAATTCACTAATCAAAAATGCTCCTAGGATGAAAGCTAATTTGAGAAGATACAGTGAACTTTCAGAATTCCTTTCAATCGGAAGATGCTCAAGAGCTTTTTCAAGCAGTATGCAACTAGTCTGTTCTCCCACCACTTCCATAGGATAGACAAAGATCTTTAAACCCATGTTACAACACCTGGGGAAAGTATGGCAGGGCAGGAGGTGGGATCAGTCGTGGGAGCCAGACAACAGCCTGACCATTCCCATATCTCGTGCCCTGGAGCACAGGTACTAGGGAATATATTACATCTGGCAGCAGAGACAACCCTAAAATCCCCCTAAAATCTCCTTGGCTTTCTTAACCAACAGCCTGTGGCAGAGATGGAGAGAGAACATGTATCTTCAGGCACCATGATTTTACCTTCCGTATAAAACAGTGCGTCCAAAAATATACACATCAAAAGGATGATATTTTCTTGCAATCAAGGTCATTCAAAGCCTCCAAAATATATAGGCTTCCTGTGAAAATCCTGTTTTCAGGGGAACAGCTCCATGATGGGGCATGGTATTGTCAGGTTCCCAAGCAGGTCACCCTAAGTCCATGACAGACCACGCAAGGGCCTCATCCCAGCTATCATCTCATACTGGTTTCATACCATGGTTAATCACATTGCTTGAGTGGAATGGTCTGAACTTGGCCCGATGACATGGGCAGAAGTCACCAGAACTAGATGTTAAACAGTCCTTCCCTGAGTAATTTAAACACTTTTGAAAACACTTCCCATTCCTCATTGGAACAAAAAGGCTGGAATGGTAAAACAGTTTTCAGAGTGGAAACATTAGCCAAAATAATTGTGGCTTTTTTTCTGATAGAAAAACATTTTCCACCAAAAAAAGGTTTTAGATCCATTTTGGGAGGGGACACATTTTGTAGCTAATGGCAAACTTTGGTGTTCATTGTAAAAATCTCTTCCCTCTCCCTTCCCTCCATAGCGAAGATGGGGGCCAAGGGATTTGGCCGTGATACCTTTTTAGACACTTTTTAGAAAACAGCCATCACAGCTCTCCTCCCAATGGCTGCAATTACATCCAATTTAAGGCTTGTTTAATTGCTCGAGTTGTAAGAGGTCTATGGATAAGTAAGAACCCATCCACTTCTCCTTCTACTTAGCCATCACAAATTTGTTGACTGATCTTTGTTGACTGATTTGTTGACTGGTCTTCAGTAATTGTTGAAAAAAGCAGATTATATGGAAATGGTGTGAAACTAGACATTTAAGGGGGTCGCCTGGGGTACACTTGGTGTGTAGCTGGTGACACTCTTTCAGCAGTGTCAGCTCAGAGCAAGTCCACTGAAATCAGGTGGCTTCAACTTCAGGCTACGGATATTTCTGCGGGTGCGTGTCCCCGTGTGTACTCGTATGCCCTCAGAAACCGAAATAAAATCCTAAAGAGAACAGATTGCAGGTGTAATCATCTGGCATTTATCCTGGATCTTCGCTGCTTGGGAAGGAACAGTGTTTGCTTTTAAGGTGGAAGAAGGGGAGGGAAGACGGGGGCGGCGTGCAGGTGGTGTTCAGCTGGGTCTGAGGGAAGGAGGCTCTGGCACAGGCAGTGAGTTTTATTGGTAAATACAACTAGAAAGGAAAATATGAGCTGCTTGTCCTTGTGACTGATGAACGGGAATGACATCTGGAGAGAAAACTATAATCATTCCCTTTGAGTGGCATTTGGCATTTAAATTCTAAGGGCTGGAAATCAGATTTTGGGAGGGAGGGGGGTTTAACCCCTGCAAAGTAGGTTTGCTGTGTGAATTAACAGGGCTGTTCTCATTGCAATGGCCATACTAGGGGAAGGGGAAACCATCTCTTCCTCAGCTAAAGCCAGAGACCACGAAGCCCCCGTGTAGGTCAGGGATATGCTACACTCAGATGGCTCCGCTTGGAAAGAAGCCCCTGGTTTTGTCCAAGTTTTGCCTGGGTTTTGACAAAATCTACAAACAGAAAAACCTATGATCGCAGGTTAAGAGAAAAAACAATAGGGCCCAGTTTGGGTTCCCCTGGCACCAGCGGAAATTACTATTTTCAGCATAAGGAGAGTAAGGATGGACCTGGACATCAATTGGAGCTTTACTGATTTATACTGACACTGCACTGGGCCCTCATTTTTGGTCTGATTTTGGCTTCCAGAATGTCTTAAGAAGTGAAAGATCGAGTGGTACAGGATTTCCTCAGAAGGACCTTAAGCTTCTGATGGTCTTTTACGCCTGTTTTTCCTTTAAAGAAGCCAATCATACAAGGAATATTTATTTCAACCCTGCTTGCAAATGCCAAATTGCTAGCACCTTGCACCAGAAACTACCTCCCTCATCTCAGAAAGCCCTTTGGAATTCACAATGTGTTCATATATATTTAAACATATATACTGTTGCAGTAACATGGCATGTATGCTTTTCTACATTTCCACAGGACTGTGTATATAGACACAGGCATACATGTTGATTAGTCCCTTTAATCCTGAAAATTCATAGCCACCCACTTCGCATCATGCCTAATATATAGGAGGAGGAGTTGTCTCTCTCCTCCGGCTTTTTTACCTTTGCAGTTAGAGTAGCCATTGCTGCTGAAGTGGGTCAAAGCAAAACAACCGGGTGCAAGCACAGCCAGGTCTATTTACTGTTGAACAGTACATTTTCATGAAAATTAAAGGGCGATTTATCGATAAGGTGAACTTTTTTATCTTTTTCCTTTTTTTTTTTTTAGTGTATATATATATATATATATAATGCCCTCAATACCTTAAAGGCTATATCCTATTTACTTCCATGAGCTGGGCGACAACTAGCTTTGAAAGCATCTTGCATTTACATCTTCTTTTTTGCTCTACCAGATACACACAAGATTTTCATTGCTTTCAAAACCACACTTGCCCTCTCTCACCCCTCTCAGTCCATCCCTGTTCAAGACACAGATGCGTGTGGTGCTTCTTAGGACAAAGAGGGAAATCTATATGTTGGCCAGCATTTGGTTGGGTCGAACAAAGCAGTTAGCATAGCACCGAAGGAGTTACATTGCTGTTTGTTTTTCTTTCCCAGCTTCAATCTTTTTTTTTGGAATAGAAGCAGTAAAAAGAACCCAGAAGCACTGAGCTGAGTGCTTAAAACAGGACAAATAAACGGCTGGGGAGAAGAACGGAGAAGGAGCAGACTCAAAGCCCGTGCAGATGAGCAGTGGCCCATCTGCAAGAGTTGAGCTTCTGGATTTGCTCTGCCCCAGAGGGAAGATATGCAGCTGCCTGGTTAGTCGTGTGGAAGAGGCTGGCCCATGTAAGCCAGAAAATTTTGAACTACCTCCCCGTGGTGGACACAGAAAAGGGACGGGAAGGTATGTGGCAGACCAAGACGGAGTAGAGGAGGGTTTCCTAGCTTCACTCTTGCTTCATGCAAGGCAAGTCTTGGGTTGGAGAAGACAATAGCCACCTGAAACACTGCCCGGTTATCCAGATCAGGCCAGATTTCACAGTCCTTACTCAGGAGAGAAAACAAGACCCAACAACAAAACCCAGGAGTTTTGCCTGAGTAAGGAGCGCATGAGTAGACTTCAAAAAGCTTTTCTAAGAGGGAGCAGGGAGTCTTGCCTCACATTGCATTTCCAAAAGAGACGTTATGTGATGGTCAGGACACTTAGACAATTAAAACACCTGGCTCAAAACCACAAAAAAAAAAAAACCAAACAGGTTTTCAATCACATGGTTTTTTTCACCTTCCAAATTGTCTGACCAGTGGCAATATTTGGAGCAATGAACTGGATCCCTCCCCTCATTCTAAAGAAATGTTATCCTGGGTTTCACCAGAGTATCTGAGGTTTCAACCAGGGATGAATCCACCTTGATAGACACATAATCAACAGTCAAAACTCCCACTGATGGCAAGGGAAGTTTTGCCTGCGGGAGGATGGCGAAGGCAGGCCTGGTCTAGTTTCTCTGGATGTGGCACAGAATTTTCTCCAGGAAAGCGGGTACTTTGAGAAGAGTCGCACGTGAGCAGCGTTGGGTCTAGTTTATCCTTTCACAACCCACCTTTGCCCTTTGCGTAAGAAAACAGTTCAAAAAAAAAAACACAACAAAGCTACTGTACAACCAAGTAAACTGCAATTATTGTGCTGTCTTAGGCAGTCAAGAAACTTAAAAGGCAAAAACGGAAAGAAAAAAAGATTTTTCACGTGTTTATCAGTTGAGACGCTAGTTTTCCCATGCCTAAAGAGTCCTCAGCAACCAGTATACCAGCCTCCCAAATAAAGTCCAGGCTATTCCAAAACAGCGTGAGCAAATTTTTCACTGTATTCAGATGGAAGCTGATGACTGAAAGATTAGTGCACATTAACCGTGGCTGATGAGAGCGACTTTTAAAGAAATTCAAGTATTCGTCAGTAATCTGTTCGGTTCAGAAATACTTTTGTGATCTTTAGTTTCAAGTTTCCAGAAACAGAAAGGAAAAGGGAAAGGTCACCTGTTGTGTAGGAAAATAATATTGCAAACAGTGCTATTACATTTGACCAGGAAAGCAAGGCTACTCAATTGGCGCACAACAATTTTCTCTGTTCCTTGCTTTTGGGGAGAGAAAAGACTTAAGATCACTTTCTCGACACACACACGCACGCACCAGCAGGTTTTCCTTCTGCGTGTTGTAACAAACCCCTTTTCTGCTCATTCCCGATAACGGCACAAACCCAGCAAGAATGAAATTTTTTACGGCGCACTTCCAGCACGTCTCACACGCGTTTACTTAAGCCTCACAACACCCCTGTGAGGTAGGTAAATATTATTATACCCATGTACAGATGGGTAAACTGTAGGCACAGAAAGGTTAAATCACTTGCCCAAGGTTACACAGCAACTTCGTGGCAGAGCTGGGGTCGAAACCCAGGAGTACTGTCACCCAGAAATCTGCAATGAGTTTTAGACCGTGGCCACTTTCTACACTCGCTGTAAAAGACCATCTGACAAACACAGCAGTGCGTAAATCCAGATAACTCCGCGTATTACAAAGAAGTGCCTGGTTTTCCAACAGATGCCTTGCTGCACGTGTCCCAGAGGTGGTGGGGGAAGTAAAGTTTATGTTCTCAAATAATTTTTAATTTTTATCTGCTTGCTTTGTTTTGTTTTGTTGTGGATTTTGCTTTGTTTTTTTAGTTTTTAAATATACAACAGGAAATTTTAGTCCACATTATTTAATCAGCAACGTAACTTTCCAATTGGGTTGCGTGTACGTCTGAATATACGTTAAGGTCCAGATGGTTTATGCAGATTTATTTTAATTGTCACCAACTGCTTCCCTCCTCATCAGTGGAACAGCCAATGGAACATATGCAGCTCTCCGTCACCTCATTTCCTCATTTTTCTCATTATCCTACTGTCTGAGCTTCTAGCAAGGAACAAGGGTTGAACACAGGCAATATCTAGCACAGCAGGAAGGCTCCTACCTTTCTTCACATCACACCTCAACAGAAAAGAGCCACCACAACCGTCATTCCCAAGTTCAAACGCAACAGAACAATGAAGCGATTCTGAACGTGCTCATGGAGAAAGCAGCAGATTGCAACAATCTCTAGCGGTACCCAAAGGTCTGGAAATGCGTTCTGCACACAGTGAAAGGTTTGCCCACGTCTATTTGGGATAGCCTCAAATCTTCTCGTTCAAACCAGGCTGAGATTCTCTGCACCAGAATACACCTGAGCTCCAAGGAAAAAATAAAACCAGCAATCATAACCCTGGGAAACCTCCATCCCCAAAGGCCCAGGGCTTTAGACCACTGCCAAAAGAACAACATGCAAACTTCAGCAAGCAAAGGGTACACAACGGAGTTCACATCATCCCTACCATCTAACATCAGCTACTTCGGCTTCTACGGGGATCGGTATAGACCTTATTTTGTTGTGGTTATTTGGGCTTTTATTTTCTGGGGTGTTGTTTTTTTTTTTTAGCATGACCACATTCAATCTGAACAGATTCCAGAGAAAAGCCAACCCAGTGAAAGAAGAAAAGACCCTAGAAAAGCCTGTCTCCACAATTTTCCGCTGACTCCGGCAGCTTCCAAATTGTCTCTTGCCCAAGCTGCCCAGCAAGCAGGCACTAAAAGGTTTTGCAAATGCACAGTAGTAAGTTTTCCTTTTCAAAGCACCTCTGAGCTTCAACGAAATCTCGCTGGACGGACCTCAGGACCACATTTTCTTCAGGAGGTTGAGTCATGCTGCGGGTGTGGGGGTGACAGGTATGTCATGCATTTCTGCGCAGGGACGATGAGCAGGGATAAATTGTGAAGTGAATCTGGAGTGTACAAAAAGAAAAGTCTGAAGAGCAGGGGATGATTGCTCTCTGAAAGTCAACAGCGAGGTTCCCCTCATGAGAAACGTGAGCCAGATTTTAGCAGACCCCCTGACTAAAGCTTGAAATTAATTTTGCCCTGTTTGATCTAGTCAGCTTTAAATAAAAATACATGCAAATGACTACTGACTTTTTGGCAGGTGCAGGGAAGGACAGGATGAAACAGACAATTAGCTCCAGCCCAAAAGACTGAAAAAATATATATGTATTTACACTTGAAATCAGTGGTTTTCTTGCACTTTCTGCAGGTAATTATACTACAACATCTCCTCTTCTGCAGTTTAGGTTGGATAAGCTCTGGATGAAAAATGTCTTGTGTGGGTGGCAAAGCATGGCAAGGGCATGGGCAGGGACCTTGTAATTCCTGTATTTCCATTGTTGATTTGGTCTGGTCTGAATAATTCCTGTCTCCCAATTAGCTGCCTACAGATGTATAAGGCGATCACGCTAAGCGTGCCAGCCATCTGACGTGGAGGGAGGGACAGATGGATGGCTTGACGTCAGCACGATAAAAGTGACGCTGTTTGCAAAATAAACTCAGCAAAAAGAACAAAGTGAACTGAAAAAATACTTTGTCCCTTCAATTGGGTGGAAAATACTGAGCTGATGTTCTTCACCAAGTCCTGAGTCCCCAGTACTGGTCTGTGGCACACAGTTACATCTTTATTAGTAAATTAAGCACTGCCAGCATCCATTCCGGCCATGAAGCCAACTGTCAAGTGCTGGCCACATCCACACTACTAAACTCTTTCACTCCTGATACAGAGCAGCTGCATCCAGGCTGCTGATTGGGGATGGTCTCTGACCAGCGTCAAAGCCTGTGCAAGCTGTGCCCAAGCCCAGGGCTCGTTGGAGTCAGTCAAAACCATGGCAGACAAGGTTCAAAAAATATAATAGCAGGGATGGTGGAGCCCTCGTGCCCTGGCTTTTCCCTGGCGTGGCATAGTTGGCTGGTTTAGATGATTCCAGGGTGAATCCAGCAGCACAAATGTGCCAGAGACGTTGCGCACTGATCTTGTGATGTGTATTTATGGATGGACTCAGCCTTCTCCACGACAGTTTGAAAAACGCTTCATGCAGTGTCTTTTGGCAAGAAGGCGGAACACGGTCTAACTAAGCTACCAAGGAGAAGCTGAGGAGTTAAAAAACAAGTGAAACCAAAACAAGTCACTGGCCATCCTGCCAAATTGCACATCAAAAATCAAAAAGACCCTGGGCAAAAAAAAAAAACAACCCAGGAGGCAAGGACTAGAGTCTTAGCATTGGGATTAGTACCAATAAAGAGCTGGGGGTAATCTTCCTCCCCGAGCTTTTGGCTTGGCAAAAGGCGCTGTTTGGCAACAAGATCACAGATAAACCCAAGAGAAAATGGTCACCACACCAAACTGTCCACCATGAACTCATTGGGTGTAGTGGTAGAGCACACGCTTTACGTTAAGGCTGTAATGAAGTCCTTCAAAGATAAATAGTTCTTCAGGGTTGACACAGGCTCTCACTGGAAATCTTTTGCTAAATCAAGATGCCAGTGGATATATATCATTCAAAGAATGGACTAATAGCGGAGGCAGAAAGTTTATGCAACTAAGCGTAATGAAACAGTCTGAACACTCAGTGGAGGCACCTGCCTTCATTGTTATCCATACCATGAGCCACGAAGGAGGACTTTGGAGCAGGGGTGTGTCAAGCCCTTAGTCAAGCTGGTTTGGTTGTGAGAAATTAGCACTGTGTTGAGAGGTAAGGTCACTTCTAGAGTGTTTTGCCCCTCTGCTCCCATAATGGGATGGAGGGGACGGCTGTTGGTGTGATGGTCTGGAGCAAGGGTCCCGTTCCTGAGGGAAGGCAGGCTGCAGATGCTCATGACAGGCAACACTGACGGGTCTACTCCTTGACTCCTGATGAATGTGCCTCAGCTCGTTGACTCATTTCACTGTCCTGGTGTGAAGTGGCAGGGTCCAGCTCTCCAGTGGGGCCAGGGAGTGGGATCACGTCTTCAAACCAGACATCAAGGTTGACAAGTTCAGAGTGGGGGACCTTCTCTTGGTGCTTTTGGAAATGGGGATGCTCTCTCCTGGAGGAAAGATCCCCGAGGAACAGAAGGGTTGTTTGTCATCCATTCTTTTCTCAGGCTTATGCCAATGAAACACAATACGTAGAGGAGAGATGTCCATGGAAGGACAAAAGAGAGTCTTTACACAAGGCATGAGTCTGGATCAGAGTAAATCTACACTAGTATTAAAGGTAAGTCAAAAGAAAGTCCTGGGAGGAAAAATGCAGGCCTGGTGCTGGAGGGTGGGCACCTCTGTGTTTTTATGACCCAGGAGCTGGGGACAGCAAGTTCACTTCACAAATTACCTCTTTTTATGGAGACAGCATACTGGTTAGGGAAGAAATGGGGTGAAATGTTAGTAGGACACTTGAGAAGGGGATGGTTACGGGACACAAACAATGAAGGAGGCAAATGAAAGCTTTTCACAAATATATATAAGTGCGTGTATATATATATTTATGTGCACAGTAAACAGGGGACCAGGAATTTATATAGGGAATGACAAGACAAAATCCCTCCCTTTGCATGAAAATGTGACCATCATATTGGTTATAATCAGAGCCCAGAAACATCTGCCTGAAATGGAGTTTGACTGGGAATTACAGTACCAGTGACAATTTGGCTTCTTATAAACTTTGCCGTGTGTCTATAGTTTGGCGTGAACGAGTCCTGCCCTCCTTAAAAGGGACAGACACCAGTTAAAAGTTTTCTTTACAAAACAAAATGAAACAACTGAGGAAACCCCAACATTTTCTCAGAACATTGCAAAGGATCACTGATTGAAAAAAATGTTTCTCTTCAGGTATATTCAGGCGAAGAAAGCATTCAGCTTCTTTAAACTGTTATATAAAATTGGTACTAGTTTCTTTAAATACGATTATAATTAAAAAAACCAACCGATTCCTCAAATTAAAAAAAAAAATCATAATCATAATTAAAAAATATCCCCCCCCATGCTGATCTTCTTTTCAGAACAGGTCAGCATGGGAGTTTTGCACCCTAGACAGTTACAGTATTTCTGGAATAAAAAATTGCAATTGCACACAGAAAATACTACAGCATTCACTTAAAAATATCTCATGTTGTTGTTGTTGTTTTTGTCTTTTTTTCCCCTCCCAAGTAGAGGGATGGTGGGATTGAAAAGATGCCCTGAAACGGGAATATTCCTTTAAAGGAGCAATACTCTCGAAAAGGAAAAGGGTGTTAGATAGACGCAAACCCGTGATTTAACTCGAAACAAGAGATTCCAGCACAGAAACAGAATTCGAGAGATGTGAATGTTCAGACACCGAGCGGGTTATTTGGTTATGTGTCAAGACAACCACACAACCCTCGGCAGGTGACCGTCTAGGCTTTGCCATCATCGGAGGTGGCAGCATCTCCTTGCGGTGAGAAGGCTAAGCTAAACCACGATGCTCTGGCTACGCTCTTGGATTTCCTCTGGTGGTGTTTCTCGCCATGTACTTACAGTAGAGGGTGACACGAGACAGTTTTTATCAGCAGTTCCCCACATGTACCGAGTTGAAGAATTCTCAGCTAAATCACAACAACAACATCAACAAAAATACAAAGCACCAAAATCATCTCAAGACGTGAGTCAGTTTACAGGTTATTACCGTTTGAAGAAGTTTGTTGGTTGTTTTGTTGTTGTTTGTTTGTTTGTTTGTTTTTATCCCGATTTTCATGTTTTGTTTTCCTTTAAAAACAAAACAAAACAGAACAAAAATCAAAACCCAAAAACCCCAAAATGGAACGAAGGATGCTCTACAATCACTTTAAGGCTCGCACTGAATGAGACATGACAGGTCTTACACGAGATTACAAATAATACATGTATGCCTTTCACAGCCTTAAAATGATACAGTAGGTCAAATTATTTTGCCAGTCACTGATCAAGTATTGTGCCTTTAAATTGACTCGCTTTTTGCTACTATGCTGAGTTTTATTATTACTGAAATAGTTATTAGATATGTGTAGATGTACTTTAGGATAATGTGGGGTTTTTTTGGTATATAATTTCAATGTTTGCAGATTCCGTATTTTCCAGAAATCAAGGTGGCAGGCCTTATTCTGGGCTCAGATGGTTGTGATTTACTCCACTGAAGCCAGTGGCACTTTAGCGTGTGCGGTTGGTTGGAAACAAGATCAGATACTGTATTACCATAATAATCTGGTGCAAACCGGCCATTTTGCACGGCCCGTTTCCACGAGGGAAGGGGTTACACGGTGGGATGGCCTTTGTAACGCGACTCGGTCAAGGATCTCAGCCTTGGCCAAATGGCGTTGCCCAATTGAGTTACAGACCTGATTTTGTCTTTCAGCTGTTGGGAAATGAATCAAACTCCATTGGGGGGGGTGTCTTGGCTTTGCTTTCTTATCTTTAGACATTTTGGGTTTTTTTCTGCGAAATCCAATAAGAGCAACAAGATTGTTTTTCATACGTTTCTCTCTTTTTGTTGTTGTTGTTCATTTTTTTCTTTGCTTTTTTTTTTTTTTTTTTTTTTTTAATTTTTAAGTTTTGTTTTTCTGTTGGTTGTTTTTTTTTTTTGTTTTTTTTTTGTTTTTTTTTTTTTTTTTTTTTTTTAAATTTTAAGGTTTGTATTTCAGTTGGTTGGTTTTTTTCCTGGCATATAATCATCAAAGAGTTTTGCATGAGAAAGGTGACAGTACTTAATGAAACTCAGCACCTAAGGGCATAAGGCAGTTGTAGGTTTGTTTGTTTGTTTTTTTATTTTTCAATCAGCACCAATCCCATAAATAATGTTCTACACTTGGTGTACGGTATAAAACTGATGTGGAGATGCCTCCTTCTCCACCTGTGAATCCTAGGTGTGGAAGTTGAAATACTGTTTCTTGTGTGTAAAAAACAAAAGAAAAGTTTTTCTTTTTGTTTTTACTTACAAAACATAGAGAATATCTTTTTTTTTTTTATACATACAGCAACCAGAAAGAAAGCTTATCTGAAGGTTTGTGTTTGTTTCATGATCTGTGTTTACCGTAAACAAAAATAAGGTCCCCTCTTTTACTTTTGCTTTAAGGAGCTTTTAAAGTGAAGATTCATATTGTAGCAACTCATATAAGAGAGGTCCATCTCTATACCTAATACCTACAGCTGTGGGGGTGACATACTGGAGGATGTTGATAGTTCTTCTTAACCTCCTGTCTACAAAATGAGCATCCCATGCAGGGTATCTTTTTCTTGGGATGTCAATCTTAATGAGAGGCCCCTCTGGGGGGTAGGGTCGCCCAGATGGAGTAGATGGTACCATTGCTCTCACCTGGAAAACGGGCAAGCAAGTGTCAGCTGTGAGTTCCTCCTGTTGCTCCGTGACCGCTCTGGTGGGCGTAGCCTGGGCCCCCCGGTACCCAGGGGTTTGGGGTGCCATGGGCTCAACATCGGGGGGCAAAGGAATGCCCCAGAGCAGCTCGGCGCAACAGGAGCTGGCAAAGATCTTAGCTCTTGGCCCCATGGGATGCAGCACACCATAATATAACAGCATCAAAGCTATCCCAGCAGCAAAGCTAAGAAAGACACAACACAGTGCTGGCACGGCATATGAGTCAGTAGTGTCAGGATCTCTGTAAAAATACCAAAGGAGCGTCAAGGTAGCGTTCTCCGTCAGGACTACCGTGTAATACGCAAACATTCTGTATCGAGTCCGCCCTTCCTTGACATTAAACCAGCAGAAAATGTACACAATCCCTACCACCATGTTGAAGAGGATCTCCTCCCACTTAGACATGCAGAAATCTGTCCCACCATGGATGATCCAGAAAGCCATGGCACACCAATGGACCACTACAAAGATCCCAAAGTAGAGCTGGAAGATGGAAGCAAAGAGAGCAAAAGAAAGAACTCGGGATGAGATGGTGAAGAGGCGCCAGAAGAGATGGATGAGGGCCCCTCTGTAGCTCATACTCTTCTTGTCGTCCCTAGAGTCCCGAAGAAGCTTGTGATAGGAGGCTAGCACCCAAGCCAGGGACATCAGGGAGGCCACAGAGGACACACCTGCCGGAAGACACACAGATCCACTGAGTTAGACAGGAGGTTTGGTTGAAAACATCATCTGCTCACTAAATTATTGCATCTGGGGCAGGCTCAGTAGCTTAAAGGTTCAACTCACGTCAGGTTGTCCTTACAGTCTAGAGGAGAGAAATACAGAAATATCAGTGTGGGAATTGGAAAAGATGCTGCATTCAGGAGTTCTCTGACACGGCACATTATCTTCATGAACTGTTGGCTCTGCCACCCCACCCCAGCTCTTCTCTTCTTATAGGGAACAGCCTGTGTCCTCATCCTTATTAGATCCACATTTGAGAACTGGAAATCTGGATCCCATCTAAACACTGCAGCCCAAGTATGAAGGTTACTTTCTGTATATCTTGGAGTGCACCATTGCAGGAGCAGGACTTCTATATTCGTGTAACTACATGGGTCTTTATTTATTCAAAAATAATTTAATACAAGCAACGTTCACATTGACTTGTACTTGATTCTGCCTTAACCAGGAATCCCTGTTTGTGTTCACCTTTGGGAATAATAGGCAGTTGGTCAGGTTTTTTTGTCACCCTGTGGTCCCATGCAGATGAAAAAATAAAAAGAGGGAACATCAAGACTCATCAATGGTCAAATGGTCCCAAAACAAAGAATCTGATCCCTCCAGCAACTCCCCTGCCCTGGTTCCAGGATGGACTGAAGGTCTATATGGGAGGTAGCTTATCTTCAGCCTTCTCTCCTGGATGGACCACAGATCCAAGTGGCAGTCATGTCTCCAGCCCTGTCTCATTCTGCTCCTCCTGCTGAGGGAGCCGTTACCAGCACGCGGCTCTTCCCAGTGCACTCAGATCTGGTACTGCTCCCATCAGTGAGGGCATTACCTGCCCCGGGGTCACCCTTGGTTCCCAACTCAACCCCCTGCACCCTGGCACAGGGCAGGCACCCCATGATATTCCAAAGGGGCCTGATCTTATTCCCCACCACAATCAATTTAAACTATTCATTTCCTCCAATGGATAAAACAGTGCCCCGTCACACTTCAGGAACTTTTAATAATACAATGCCATTGATTATCGCAAAGGTAAATTGAACAACTCATTCAGCAAGGCATCATAATAAAACTTAATCGACAGAATCCCAGGAAAAGAAAAGGCCACTGGCATCTCATTCCTTTGCTTCCACTGCCGCTCACTGGACAACTGCTCTGCAGGTGAGGGAAGAGATGATCGACTAAGATCCATGTTTGGGAAGATAAATAATTTGGCAGCTGTACTTCAACTGGGCCTTTGCCAAAGATTTCCCTGGGAGCATCACCTATAAAATCCAAAGGAAAAATGCTAATGGCTTCAAGCAAAACAAACAGTAACAAATGCCCCTCCATCTCTGATGTGTTAAGTACTGGAAAACAAGCCCAGCTCTATCTTGGTTTTACTGCTTTAAGAAAACCCAAGGAGCACCTTCCTGCAGCTGCCCAGGGCTAAAAAGCTAAAATGCCTGAAAACTCTAAATTTCTTCTCCTTTTCTTATTGCTTTTTCCTCTGCCCACAAGGGCCTAGATCCCACGGGGATGGAAGAAAGATCCACTGGCTCTTCAGACCTCACTCTAGAGTCTTTATCTTCTTTTTGAGGAGCCCGCCCCATGGTGTGGTGGGGTTAGATTTCCGCCCTTCCAGCCTAGCTATGTCTGGAGGAGAGGTGCTGGAGAAGGTGGCCAGGAAGGATGGCAGATCTCCATCTCTGCCCCTCAGTGAAATTCTCCCAGCCTGCAGGTGCACCAAAACTATGCCTTTCCATCAGCTCGCAAGTCTCTCTTTCAATACCTTCCCTTTGGGCTCACACGTGCATTAGCATTTCAGACTGAATTTTAAAAAAACTAAACCCCACACACCAGTAATACCAATAGCCTTATCAAAGAGGGAAGCTTTAGGCCACTATCTTTAAGAAAAAACACAATTTTCTCTGAGTTCTAAGTCCTCGATATGAAACACTTGCATATAGTAATCAGGATCTCTAATGGGTGGAAACTTCTGAAAATTAATACCCTCAGCCCCAGATAGATGTAGATCAGATTTACTTTTAACCTATCAGATGTGCTACATTCTTGGTAGACAGAACAGCTTTGGAAGGCTGAGCAATGCCTCACAATTCTTAAGGTTAGTGATGCCATATATGAAAGTACTGTTTGTTGCAGTATCTTCTAGCTACTCAGTTTGAAAACTTTCCATGAGTAGCAAGAGAAAAAAAAAAAAAAGAAAAAGTCATGTATTGTCTTATTTTAGGGCTGTTATACTAGAAACTTGCATGGCATCAGAAGTACCTGTGTGCTGAAACTCAAGCAGCGCCAACCCACAAGAGACAGATGTGTCACACTGGCTTAAAAATGTTTGTGTTGTGTTCATTTATTCTAGACTAGAGAGAGGAATAAAATACACCAGAAACAAAAACCCAGTATACACATAAAGGCTTTTCCCACTGTAAGGTTTTCAGTGCAGAAACCTAGACTAATCACAGTCTCTGCCGTAAATTGCACAGCGCTGGATGAGAGTGTGTGTGTTGAGTCACTCCCCTTGCACGGTACCATGCCGGCTGATAGTCATCTGAACGTCTCCTCGAGTCAGCAGAGAGAGGCAGACACCCCCAGAAAGTGATTCACCCTGTCCTAAGATGCGCGTGTGGGACAAGGGAGGGGTTTGACTCATGCTCCCAAAGTGTCTGTCTCCATCCCTTGACAGGGGAGAGTGGTGACTCGCAAACGCCAGCAGTCAGGTGGGATGAGTCCTACCCTTACACAACACTTCATTGCCTCCTCATTTGCACTAAGAGCTGAGGAGGGAAAGGATGAAGCATCTCTAGACATTTTGACATATTTCTGCCTTTGTTTAAAAATTCAGGACTCTGTGGCGAATGCAAATTTTGGCATCCTAATGATGAGCAGGATCTGAACCTGTGTGTCTGGCGGGTGCGATCAGTAGGTGGACATCAACAGGAACCATGAAGCAATATGAAGATTTCTGAAGTACTTCTTACTGTGTTGCCACAGAAATTATTCCCTGGCTATTTCATACAGCCTTAAATGACAAAGCACATCTTAGCTTTTGTCATCTCGGTCATAAGTTTCTTATTCCCATCTTTGCCTGTTACTTCAAGTCTGTGAAATCTTCACACGATGTAGTTCTCACAGACTGAGGGATAAATTTTTACCTTCATTGCCATTTCTCCGGGCCTTATTTCTAAGAAACTATATAGATCTCTCCAATTACAACTAGAACAAAAAGTTCTGATAAGTTGGATCACATGGGAAGTACTTTTTTTATTTTGATTTTGACTTTTGCACATGGTGACTGACGCACCTTCATCTAGCATAAGTCACTTCGATAAACCCACTCCCACTCCTCCCACTCTGTGCTTAGTCTTGGGAGTGCAAAATACCCACCATCCACTGACACATCTGTGTGGGCACTCTCGAGCCAGAAGGACATCATTTACCATGGGACTGGAAGCCTTATGGCGGTGTCTGTGGGATCAGTATCCCACATGCCTGTAACAAGTCAGAGTAGCATCGACTGTGGTTGTCTTCAAACTCTCTGTACCAGGCTCTACAACAGCCCTCGGAATCCTCCTGTCACCTGCTGGGAAGCAATGAGTGACTCACAGGCCATAGTCAGCATCATTAAGGAGTCAAGCCCATGTGTCTTGAATGATACATCACAAGAATTAGTTCCCCAGGTCCTTTTGGTAATGTGTCCTGAAGTCCTTATGGTGAGACATCTCCTAACCTACATTCAGCACGGTGAGGCAGAGCTCTATAATGTCCCCATTTGACAGAAGAAGCACTAAGATCTGAAGTATTTATCCAAGGTCTCACATAAAATCCATGCTATAGCAGGGAATAGATCTCCTTTACATCACAGTGCACTTTGCCAAGGCATTTCAGATAGGAATCACCTCCTCCTGTAGAGATTCACCTCGGGGGTGTCCATGGGTGAGTGATCTCTCTTACTTTACTCAACGGAGAATTAAGACTTAGTGCAACCATCACAGATGGGAATCCAGCAACATTTGAGATGCTCTAGGATATCCCAGACCTCCAAGTGAAGCTGGCAGATGTGACGAGCTCGCATATGGAAGACAGGAACATTTTTGAGCTGGAAGCTGGAGTGAGGTATGTTACTCAGGGCATCTCAAATGACACCAGGCAAAAGTCAACTGAATTCTTTCCTTAGCCATTATGGCCAGGGCAGCCAGATTGTACGAAGGTCAACATTTAGACCCTGTGGTTGTATTGCCTACACCTCCGCTGAATACAAGGGAAGCTCGGACACCCCCATCACGTGGAGACACCTCCATGGGAGACACCTTTGTCTAGGTGTCTGAATCTGGAGCTGAACTTGCCCAACATCTTGAACTGCCTGGATGCTGACTTCTTGCCATAGTAATTCTGCCTTTCCCGGGGGGAGGGGGAGCGGCTAATGGCTCATGAACAGCCCTCAGTGGTAAACACACACAAGTAACAGTAAATGGTGAAGAAAAATGAGAAAGCAATAGAAAATCAGGCAGGCATAAAAAGTTAAACTTTCTGAGAAGAGTGTCAGACCAAGGAATAGAGTCTCTGAGAACAGGAAATCAGAGCCACTGCTTGGGACCATGAAAACATGAGTGGACTAGAGTATAATGCAGATAACGATCTGATGCTGGAGGAGAGGAGCATGGACCACTCTGAGTTCAAGGGAAGCACCTGAAGCCTTGCTGAAGCTTGCAGGGGCCAGCTGAATTTCAGCCTGTTTTGGTTTTCATCCTCTAGTTCCTGCCGATGGCCCAGAAAAAGAAAAGGCCATCTCAGAAATATACTGAGGGTCTTTGAAAAATCCATATCCACAAGAGAGACTCAAAACAATGACTCCCCTTAAATTGCTATTGCTGTTTTTAAAGCCCACATACGTGCAGGAATAAAATCAGTGCATGGAAAGACATCCCGGTCTATCTGGCCCATTCATGCTATGCAATCACGTATGGTTTTACAGCAAGTCTAATAAAAGCTGCAGACAAATCACACACAGACACACAAAAAATGAATATTTAAAATGAACAATAGATCCATTTTTCCCTTACAGTGTTGTTCAGCTGAGGAGAGAGTTTTTTTCACTAGGGGTATGTACAGTTTTCATCACGAATCCAGCTGCAGGTTATTGGCTGTAAGTAATTTGAATGCACTCAGTGTAGCGTATTCCCTAAGTATTTACCGTGGTGCCTGTCCCTTTAAAGCTGAAAACGATGCCTAAATGGTGCTCTATTTCTTTTTTGACATTAATTCTCCTGAAGACTCCACTAAAACAAAATGGGAAGATACCAACATTTCTCCCGGGTGAGCTGGACGGGAAATATTCAGTGCGACATGAAACCTTCCATCAACCCCTGTGCGGAGGCAGCGCTTGCTTTAGTGCCAAGTGCCACCTCTCGGTTCCTCCCCATCACTCGCTGCCTGCTCGGGTCTCTGTGCCGTGAACCCTGTTATCGTGTTTTCCCCTTTGGGTGGCACGTTCCTCCCCGAAGCTCAGTATGAATCGAGGAACAGGTTTTCGTCTTGATGCACACGGAGTGAAAATGCATTTATAAACAAAAGAGATGGAGACAGATTCTGCCGTTGTAATAGCACTGCCTGAAATTTGCTCCTTCGGACTGTTTAATATTTTTTTATTTATTTGCACCACAGCAAAAGGAGTCAGAATCAGACCCCAGCTCTGATTTTCATTTGTTTCTGCTGGAGTTTGATGCTTGATCTTTCTTTTTTTTTTTTTTTCCTTTCAGATGAGGAAAGGACTTTTTCTTCTTTCCTTCATTCTTCCTGTTTGTTTTTCACTTTGAACATGGAATAGTATGGATTATTACCAGTATGTAAATAATAATGGGCTGCATAGACTGTTTTGCCATTCATTTTCCTCATAGGACATTTCCCTAACCAGTTTCTCCAGTGTGCCACCAGTCCATTGTGGCAGATGAGCACTATTCCATGTATGGTGAACATCACTCACAAGCCTGAGCCGCAAATGGCCTGCCCTCATCTTTGTGGGCATCTCTGTGGGCATCTGCTCAGAGCCAGAGTGACCAGGGATGAAAGACCAGAGCCTGACACTGGGAAGAGATGTTGCAGCAGTGGATTCGGGGACCAATCTCCAAGTAGATACGGACAAGAAGAAGAGGGTCTTTTACCACTGAATCCCACTGGGACATCCTGACATGAGGCTTGCTTTGAGTTTCTACAAAGGACAGTCCGTGTCCAAGCTAACACACAAAGGGCTCTTCCACATTAGACCTGGATAACATCCATGTTCCCAAACCTTTTATTGTGAGAGTGAGAAAGTCTTTAGCAAGGCAACTTCAGAACAGCTTGCTCACATGGACAGTTGCCCTCCCACCCTTTGCCAGTTAAAGGTTAGCTCATGTCCTGAAATGTGAACACTTCCTAAAACCTTTTCTTTTTGCTCAATTAAGATGTCCTCACTGACCCCAGAAACATTGGATCTCTTTTTAGTTCCCTTCTAGCCTTCGCCTCAGCACTGCCTTGAGGAACTGAGGTCCACAGGTTCACTACGGATTGTGTTTCAAAAGGACTTGCTTTTCTCCCCTTTTATCCTGCTGCCTTTCAGCTCTCCCAAATGCCCCCTTTTCTCTACTGCCAGGAGAGGTGACCGGCCACATTCGTCTGATCTATGCTCTCATTATCTCGGCTGCTTCTGTCATGTCTCCTCCTATTCATCTCCTCTGTGAACTCGGGAGCTGCCAAACTGGCTCAGGCCCTGGGGCCATCCAGTCTTGTATCTTCTCCTGGATGCAAGCCAGCGACTGATCCTCCTGCTGGAGGCACAAGCACCCCAGGCCAAGCAGAAATGGGATAATCTGCCCTCTGTTTTGGATTGTCCTTGAATACCCTCAGTGAAGTGTCAAATCTCCTGTTGAAAATGTTTGCTATCACCCATCACATAAGGACTGGCAAAGCTTCCCCCCTGTTATAAAAAGTTCTTGATGAAGACATTCCTTACATCACGTGTCTCGGTGTTTATCCCACCCAAGGAGAGCTGTCTGAGACATGGGATGAGTTTCCCTCTGGAAATGCCTCTTTGTCTCTCCATTGGCTCTACCTGGAGTGCGGATGATCAAATTGAAACAACCAAACAAGGAGAAGAGGGTAAGGTGAAAAGTACCCTAGGCAGCAGTAGTTTGGCACCCACCGAATCCCCACAAGAGCTTGGAGGAAACCTCTGAGTTCCAGCAAGATGAGGAGAGCAGAAAGGAGGGTTCAGGAAACCTGTTCCTGGCTCCAAGATGAGCAGAATAGCTAGCACTGGCTTCTGCAGAGCAGAAGTTGACAGACCCAACATAATGTGGGCAAATTAAGTGATGCAACACAACGATTTTATGCCACTGGAGGCCAAGTAGGCAAAACAACCCCTCAACACCCACCTGATGAGAGAAGGGTGCCATGATCAGTCAGAGGACACAGTCAAGTTGCATTTCCCTGAACAGCCAGACAGAATTATTGCCATCCTCAAGAAAGTAGTAGCAGAAAGACAGTATCCCTGCCCTACATCAATGAGAAGAAGGCTGATCTCAACAGGCATGTGTGTACACAGTCCTCACAGACATGTAAGCCCACTGTTTGCTTTCCGTAATAGCCTTGCCCCTTTCATAGGATGCTGACTGCAGGTATCTCAGTTTTTACCTACTTATGTAGGCAAAAAAGCTGTTGACATCCACTCCCCAGCTGAGACATTTCTGACAGCACTTAGATGAAGCTGAAATCTCAGTCCTTATGTATGCATAGATCTTCAAACCAGCCTCTCCTCACCTAACTAACCAGGATCTTCGGTCTTGTACAGTGGCTCACCACCAGATTATGGCTCATAAAAATCCAGCAGAGAGGAGAAGGGCACACAGGAACCCAGGCCTTGAGAGAGCCTAGGTTCACTGTGGTGACACCCAAACTAGCAAACGAGAAACTACTCGTTGACCTTGAGCCCAGCGGGCAGAGTCTGCCATGTCCATACTATTAAACTCTCTCAGACTCCAAAACAGAGTAGTTGTATCCTATCTGCCTTTTGGGAATGGTCGCTTGCCTATGAGAACTCATTTTCCTGTGCTTGGGAAAGCTTTGGGAAAGGGCTGGCTGGCCAAAACCGTACCAGGGGCGATGTTAACAGAACTACTTCAGTGCAAGCGCTCGGACTCCGGCACCGTTTGCATTACAGGTATAGATATAATCTGTGCACAGCCCTCTGCCTATCACAAACACGGTCATATAATCCTCTTCATCACATTAAAAATGATGTGGAAGACCTGTGGTTCAACTCCTGGAGATGGAGCCTCTCATATTATTAAATTTTCCAGGCTGGGTTTTTTGGCAGCGTAAATTAACCCAGGTGGCTGCTGTGTCCAGACAGATCTGGAGAGCCCAGACATGGCAGCTAGAGCTTAGGTAAGGGGTAATACAGACATGCAGTCAGCTTTATGCCAGGAAAATGTTTTTTTTGGTTGTATAGGTTAGACCTTCTAGGAATCTGGTCTCAGCTATGCTCTCAAAGTTATGTCTGAGGAAAATACGAGCACGACTCTTGCTATAGCTAGATGAGCAAACCCTGTCTTACGGAGAAAAGCCCTCTTCGGAAGGTCCCTCCATCCCCCAGAGTGTCTGATTGGGGTCTAATGGAGTTAAAGGAAATTAACTTTTCATTAAACTTAAAGGAAATTAACTTTAAAATCACTTTTCAGTGGGAGTGGGTGTCTATTACCACTCAGGAATCTGGGGTGAGTTTGGTGAACAGTTTCAGTCCTAAAGAAGCTGGAGGCAATCATGAAGCAGAGGTGAAGGGGGACACCCAGCAAAACTAATCTTTCCTTTGTAGTCCCTTTTGATGTGACACTGTTATGACATTATTTATGATAGGTAGCTATCTATTTTGAAATCACCCCTCCATTTTGAAACTTCCCCTAAGTGTTAAGAAAATATAAAAGAAAGAATTCACTGTCCCCCTCAGACCAAAAGCAAACAGTTCCACTTCAGTGGATGCTATTTGGGGGGTGTTAATATAGAACAGTTCTCTCCTATGTGATTTTTGGCCAATAAACCAGAAATCTCATTAATCTTACTGACGGTGGTTTTGGTGTCAGTGTGGGGCCACATTTGATGGTGTTTCCAACTAGAACAGCTGTGGTTTGCACTTAAATTGGGGTTTGCAGAGCCTGGTAACCCCCATCCCCAACAGTGAGGACTCAGGCTGTCTTACACAAGTGCAAATATCTCTACAGGATGTTCCCACAATGCCTTGGTGCATCCTTCCCCAGTGCATCCTCCAAAGGGCATGCTGAATCTCATGTGGACAGGGCGACATCAAGGTTCATAGAGACGCTCAGCACCAAATCCCTATGTGCATCTCTCTCTTCTAATGCCACACATATGGGAACAAGAGACGGTCTGGTCTCTGCTCTAAATTTATCCAGGTACCAATCACCTGGGCTAATTCTGCCATGGAAATGTGCTGGGGGAGCAGCAGCCAGGATTTTCTGGGCACAGTTTAGGTTGTTTGGAAACAGAGCATGAGAACTCTTATCCGGGTCTATTTTTGTCAAAGGCTGTATGAATTGCCACTCTGTTAAGAGTGAGATACTCTCTGCATGGTCATCGTTGTAATTATAAGGACTTCGGTTAAATCCTGTTAATCTGAACACCTTTAACCGCTGTCTCAGAATCACACTGAAAAAGAAACCCCACCTGAATCCCCAAAAATCAACAGCCACAGACAAGAGGATTTGAAGCTCCTCAAGAGACCCCAAGAGGTTTCACTTGAAATGATCCATCAGGATGTCCTGACAACACCTCCATCGAGGACAGGTTTAAAACCTATGCATGCAGAGCAAAATCCCTCTTTGTAGGCAATGTTACAGGGCAGTAGAGTCTATCACAGAATCATGTTTCAATCTGAAAGGAACACAGCCAGCAGAGAGGAGTACAAGTCAACTCTATAGACTTCACTGCTTTTTCTTGGTGTGCTTTCTGGTTCCTCTTGCGCTAAGTTGCTTCTGACCTCAGTCCAGAAACCAGAGTAGCCTGAGCAGAGCCTTGTATCTACATGGCCATCAATGTGGCTCAGAGGCATCCAAATCTTACCAACCACCTGAGATGGGAGAAAAGTCAACCTAAGTTACCTTCACAGTTAAGATGGAGAGCAAAGCACCACCATTAGCATGAATCTACCATGCATTTCTAGGGACTAAAGGCACCCGAGTGCTGCTCTTGTAGCCTCTCGGTTAGATGGGCAGTGCTGCATGGATGTTAATTGCTGAGATCTATGTTTTTTTCCCTCTGCTATTTAGCATAGTCTTTTCCAGAGCAACAGGAGAAAAAAAAACAAACCAAACATGTAATTACTTTAAGTGGGAAAAATAAGATGGCGCAATCCAAGAAGAGTTACTCTTGGAGGAAAAATCCTATTGCACATTCAACAGCTGGTTCTTTGTGAAAGACACTTTAGACACAACTTTTAGCAGCCAGTCCTTCACTCAGATTCTTGAGTACATTAAATAGCTTAACAGACTCCAGCAGAGTCACTCCCGATTTACATTCTGCAAAGATCAGAACAAGCCTCCTATATTGAGATTTTTCAGACTTAAGGATATTTGAACTCTATTGCTAGGATCCTTTAGAAGAGAAACCCACCTCATGATACTACTTGAATGCACTGAAATGAGGAAAAAAGCACTCTTTGCTAAAAAAAAACAACACATGGCTTGATTTAGAATAAAATTTTTCCCCATCCATTCTGAATAGGGGTATTTGGCATGAAACAACACAACTCTGCAAACACATAATATACTTGCATTTTAACACTGTTTGTTCGATATTTGTAACAGCATCTTTATCCTGGCATTCTTTTTTTTCAGTTCAGATGTGAACCACAGCCATTGAGAAGAATTTAAATCTGCCTAGCACAAGTTGAAAGGATGTTGTAATCTTGCAAGTAGGACTAAAATACTCTGGAAAAAATAGGGGAGAATACCAGCACTGGGAAGCGAAGCCCTAGAAGTTCTGCTGTCTGCTTCTGAAGATAACCACGAGAATCTCTTTTTCCTAGCACAGCTCTGGGGTGGCTTTTGCACCCGGGACCTTGTGCTTAGAGATCAGTAACTGAATAAAGCCTAATTCTATTGATTGATACATCTATGTCATTATTCTGTTTCAGCTTCCAAACCGGGGTGGCCCAATCCACTTGGTGGGAATTGTCCTTGGCCTGCGCTGACACCTGAGCCAAGCCTGGAAATTGTTTGGGTTGGTGCTAGCTGCCTACAAATGTGCCAAGGACTGTGATGATAACTGAAACACCACGTGGATGACCAAGATCTGGTGGCTGTGCTCATGTTCTGATGTGTTTCAGTTTATTATCATAGATGAAACCCAACAGACTCGTCACCAGATTGAGGAAGCAACATCTTCTGCCAGGGCTTAGTGAAGGAACTTCCTGCTATAAATACAGCTCCCACAGCCAGTTCTTTGGAGACGAGGCAACATCAAGGCAGTGTTTCAAACAGTCTGCGACAGTATCAGACATGGGTCCTGCAACCCACCTCTGGTTAATGGTTTGGCCTGGGCACAGAAAGTTTGCAGGCCATTAGAGAAATAACTTCATCCCAGCCCTGGGAATGCTTTTGACCTGATGGGGAAGAGAAAGGAAGCCCAACTTGGTTCACGCTCACTGGACAAGGTTAGAGGTCTTCATTCAGTGTTTAGGGGAGATGCGTCAGCAGTGCACACTTTGCCAACCTTACGGTTTGTAAATCTTTGTTATTCTGTAGGGGGCCATTGGTGGAATTGTCTCGGCATAATTGCAGGTGAGGTGACTGATGTCCTGAAAAGAGGGAGCAACTCAACACTGGTGGAGAGTACACAGGGCTGGCATCATTAGAGTGAGTCTGGCAGAGCATTTCTGTGAGGGGGAGTGACAAAGCGACAAAAACGGATGTGGTGCAGCTGGTGCTGTCTCGCAGTGGGGTTGCTGAAGGCACCAGGGACACTGATTTCCAAAGATAACAGCAGGAACCTGTTTCTTCCTCCGCTTCCCGTGCTTTGTACGCTCTTCAAAGATTTAAGTGATGCATAGCAGGCCAGAACTCAATGACACGCCAGCTTCCACTGGTTAAGTCATGCTCAGGTTGGCTTGTCTCTCCTGGGTCTTTTTGCCTTCTCATAAGTTCATGTGTGTACAAGATGGAGTTGAGACTACCTCCTCAACAGGTTAATGAACATCACCTTCCCCAAGGACAGGCTGAGATCAAACCACACATCTGGTCCTCTACTGCAAACACCTTAGGGTGTTTCAGATATGGGCTCCTGCGACAGGGAAACAGCCATGCCTGGTGGACATCCCCCATCAGTGAGCATCCATGGGAAGAGGTGAACGGACAGAGGGTACTGAGAGCGTGAGGTTGGTCAAATGCCACTTAGGACAAAAGTCATTTCAGGAGATTTCTAATGACTCAATAAATCACCTGCACTCCCGGACTCAAGAGTCTCACCCTGACCTAATAATCTAAAACGACCGACAGTTTCTCAAACAAGAAGGTTCCTTCCTTCAATACTCAGGAATTTTGAGCCAGTTGCATCAACCTGAACTGCTCCATCCACATGAGGGGTAGAAGCACAGAGAAGTCCCTGCCTAGCACCCGCCCTACATCTTTCCCCATTTTTTTTGCACATCTCAATGTCTACGTGGTCCCTGTTTATCCAGGGTTAACATGCTCTCTTGGATGCCTGATGGGAACCCCAGACCCGTACACTGAAGATGAAAATAGTTGAATTTCCACGCATTTTACTAACCAGCTGCACAGCAGTGTGTAGTCACCTTGTCCTATGCGCTAATCACAAGTCTGTCGTGAGAGGTACGTCTCCAAAAAAGTCTGCAGCATAAAATTACCTGAAAAAGCCTTAATTTCCTGCCTGGAATCTGCTTGGCATGAACTTGCTCCCCAGGAGCCTGCAGCATAGAGATCCTCCCCAAGACCTTAAGCTACTCAGAACTTCTCCATCTGTGCCTCAGTTTCCCAGCTGGCCTAGAGCTCCTAGGAACAGCATGGTCTAATGCTTGTGTAGTGCTCTGATGATGTAACCCTCTCCCAATGATTACCACAGCCTTACAAAGCCTAAAATTGGCAGCACTGGCCACCTGCCAGTACTGTCCTGTGAACGGTGACTCATCTTTATTGGCTGTGGCATGTCATATGCGTGATGGTGGCACGTGGTGGGGAACAGAAGGGGTTTTTATCAGCCCTCTGAAATAACAGCTATGGCAAGGTGGTGGACGGAGAAGCTGCAGGTGGGGATGGGCTAAGGGATGACGTCTCTCTTTGGGCTGGCTCCAAAGCCCATTGGAGAAAAAAAAAGCTGTCACTGGCTTCAAAGGCTCCTGGACCCAGTCCTTCCCCACCGCGCTGGGACAATACGGCTGATGATAGGGCAAGCTTTCCCCATGTTGCTCCCTGCCAGCTTGCCTCAGGCTTGGCCTGCTCTCAGCATGCCAGAGCAAGACGTCCTCAGTGCCCACTGCCAACTCTGGAGATGGCTTTTTGATGCTGCTGGGAATTGGCCGGGGACCAGAGACTCATTTCAAGCAGGGCACCAAATTGTTATCTGTCATCCGGCTTTGGTGAGAAGGAGGGGATGGCAAGAACAGAGCCATATGCCCCAGTCTGGCAAAGCACCTGAGTCATATGAGTGGCCTCCCAGGCGAGCTGCTTATGTGTGTGGAGCTATCTGGGCATTTTGTGAGGCACCTCCTTGGTCTGCTGATGAACATTTAAAGGGAAACTGTAGTTGAATCAGGGCAAACTTTCACCGCAGAGGACTCTGGTTCCTCTCCACCAAGCCCCTTCAGCAAGAACACAACTTGCAATCAGCAACTGCTTTTCTTCTCATGCTTCTTCTGCCACAGGGAACTGAGTGATGGATGTCTCCCATTTCTTTTACTCCCCAAGGAATGGCATGAGAGAGAGGGAGAAAGAGTATGCCTTCAACCCCATGGGCAAAGTTTTAATATCCTTATTCCTTACTATCTATCTCACAGCCCAAGCCAAAGCCCAGACTGTTACTCTGGTAGACCTTTCAACCCCCCCTAACCTACCCTGCTACTGAGGACTCTGAGGCAAAGATTGTCCAGGCAAACATTGGTGTTACCTTCATGGATCTTAGGAAAAATACACTGGTCCAAAAAGGTAAGAGGATTTCTCCTTCTGAAGGAAAAGGACTTGCTTGTGCCTACATCAATGTATCACCCATCCCAAACAGAGGGTGTAGACGCTATCTTGATCTTTTTTCTACTGAGTCCTGTGGAATCTGATGTCTGTGTAGAAAGGGTAGACCCATAGCTTATTTATGGTGGGTAACTCTGGTTATTGGACTCTGCACAAATGGGGACAATTTTGAATAGTGAGATCACAGAGAATTGAATTTGGGGGTTTGGATTCATGTTTGGGAACTGCTGGAATGTATATAGTTCGCTACAACCAATTTGAACGACACCTGTGGAAAACAGGCAGAAACACCCCACAGGAAGCACTTTCCTCTACACGTGCCTTTCCATCCATCATGGCATCTCCTACTTATAGCCCCTTGTGGCTGCATCTCTACTAAGAACCACGTATTTGCAGGGATTATTCTCCAGCCCTGAGGCCAGCAGGCACACCCTGACCCCGTCCATACCCCATCTCTTGCCATCCAAAGTGGCCACATCCAGGTGCCTGTTGGGAATGATCCCTGGTCCGTATTTACTCTCAAGCAGTCCTTGAGGATTGTTTGGCTCAGAGTTAGCTGGCCCACGCCAAAACCACATCAGGCCCATCAAAGAATGGTTTGGCTGGAAGGGACTTCAAAGATCATTTAGTTCCAGCCTCCTGCGATGGGCAGGGACAACTCCCACTAGACCAGGTAAGACCCATCCAGCCTGGTCTTGAACACCTCCAGGGATGGGGCATCCACAGCTTCTCGGGGCAACCTGGGCCAGTGTCTCACCACCCTCACAGCGAAGAAGGTTACTGCTATCTCTGGGACCTGTGTAAGAAGTAATCCGCTCATGTGTCGTCCTTTAGATATAGCCTTGGTTTTAGATCTCAAACCATTCCTTAACAAATCGTGGTGCCTTGGGACATTTCCTACCCTATGAATATATCTAAGAGGACATTTCAGACAGTATGTATTTCACAGCATATCCATTATTCACAGCATGTTATTGGTTAACTATCAGCCTGTCATCAGGGGAAAATTAACTGAGAAATTTATCTCCACATTAGACGTAACACATTATCACCCACACAGGAATCCTCGCACTCAGGTGCAGGAGTGTTTAACTTGAGGTTGGCTCATCACGCACCCACTCAGCTTGATGGGGAATGCCTCCTCTGGGCAGTGAGGACAATGGCTAACCCACCCCTGCTGCTTGTTCTCCAATACCTTGCAAAGACCAGTCAAATCCTCTAAACTCACTGAGAGGGAAAAGTATCCTAAAGCGCCCCTGCAAAAAAGGACAAGCCCCAATCATAAATGGCCTCCAGACGTGGTACGGAAAGAGTGAGGACATGATGACACAGGTAGGACTTTGCTTTGGGAGGGACAAGAAGATTTGGCTCCCTCATTTGCAGATGCCACCAGGCTATTTCTGCAGCCAACACACATCTGTAGCTCAGATGTCAAAAATCCCATTTAGTGCCCAACTTGTATCACTCAGCTTAAAAAAGTGACACCCCCCCTAGACCCACTGAAGCTAATTTTGCTTTTCCTTAAATATAGGAGCAGCTTCAGGCGACTTACTGTGGGCTGCAGGGAGTGCACGCACCCCGCAAAATCCCAGAAATTTCAACAGGACTTTGCATAATGATTGCTGCAAAATCTCTTTCAGATCAACAGCAGGGTTATGGAGGAGACAGGCACAGCATCGGTGGAAAGACAGTCCTTTTTTTTTAGTTTGTAGGGGGAAGCCCTGTGTTCTATGATTCTAAGCCCTGCGCTGAAAACTGCAGCCTCACGCGGCAAATCCCCAGCGAAAGCGTCGTGTAAAGCACTCGTGACATGAGTGGAAGGACGTTAGAGGTTCAGCTAATGCTCGTTAAGTCTTAAAGTAGCCGCATGAAAAAAATGAAGTTAAAGGAAACCTCTTTAAGAGGAGATTTATGCTGAAAAACTGGAATCCCTCTCACCTCACTAACTGCCTATAAGTTGGGTGTCTCTTTTAAGCTGGTTATATGTGCTCCTTCCATTCAGTGCAGAGGAAGAGGCACCTCCGCAGGGTGAAGAGGGTTAAGGATGGATTATTCCACAAGAATGAGGTGGATTATCTGCCAGGAGTGATTATGAAATGAAGATCTGGGCTGCTGGGCTTTTTTTGTTGTTGTTAATAGTATGTTTCTCCCTGCATACGCCATGTTATTTAAACCAGGGGAAGTCCTCTGGTCGGTGGAGGAGGCTGAGGGGAGACCTTATCGTGCTCTATAACTGCCTGAAGGGGGGGTGTAGAGAAGCAGGGGTCGGTCTCGTCTCCCAGGTCACAGGAGATAGGACAAGGGTAAATGGCCTCAAGTTGCGCCAGGGGAGGGTTAGATTGGATATTAGGAAACATTTCTTCACAGAAAGGGTTATCTAGCATTGGCATGGGCTGCCCAGGGAGGTGGTTGAGGCACCATCCCTGGAGGTGTTCAAAAGACGGGTTGACATGGTCCTCAGGAATATGGTTTAGTAAATTTTTATTTTTTTTTTTGTCAGAGTTAGGTGGATGGTTGGACTAGATGATCTTTGAGGTCCCTTCCAACCTAGACAATTCTATGATTCTATGATTCTATGGTGCTGTCCAGGAATCTGAGAGACGGCCACCCTTTCATTCATCCTCTCTTAAATCTCAGAGATAGTTAAGGTGAGTGATGGACAGAGCTGTGTCCTCTTCAGAGTCCCATCACTTCCTTTTGCCTAACCTAAGGGTAGGTCTAAAAGCATCACCTAGGTTCTGTCTAGGTTCCCTGGAGAAGGGCGCTGCTGGAGGGTGAGCATCTCATCTCACCTCCTTCAGCTGCTTTGGACACAGGCTCATCCATGTTTTGGGGACATCCTTCCTCCCACCCTTTCTCCACCTTCTGTTGACTCTGTTTTGGACCCAGACAGCTGTGGTTGTAGAAGATGAATCTCTCGCAAAGGGCCTGCACACCAACACCGGCTCCTTCCACATGCATATTCTGAGGCTGGTGTCGACTAGTTTGTCCCAGCAGCCACGACACAAAGTGCTTCAGCTCAGGCTCTCAGCGGGCACCTTCCAGGTCAGATCTGCTCACCTGACGGAGTACACTGAGTTCTTATTTCTTTTCTCTCTGTGCTATTTTCTGCTCTTCCCCAGTTGTTGGGCGACAGCAGCTAAGCTGGGATCTGGTCCACCTTGTGCTAGGGATATGACGAAGGAATGAAAATTCATAAAATCCCAGGGGTGTTGTCCCAAACTTTACTGAGGTTGGGACTTGGCCTCAAATTCCATCTCCAGCACTTCTGCTGGTGGCGTGAGACCATGCAGGAGATGCCAACTCTTGGGTGAGCAGAACCCTATTAGTGAAACTTGACTGTTCTTTGAGCGCTGAAGGAGCAATAAACACAGGTTCCTCCCAACACTTTCCAACAGGCACCTCTCAGGGTTAAATGGTTCTTGCATGGCATGATGAGGCTTTTCCTTCTTCTGCCCACCCAATAGACATGTGAACCAGGAAATTAAGCGTTAGCCTGATTGCATCCACTTCTGCTGGTCCTCACAGTGCTCCCCTATTCACTACAACCACAACAGGCAAGATCAGCCCTTTCTGTCACCGTGCTCCTAAACATCTCTGGAGGAGATGCCCTGGGTTTGAGTAAAGACCTCCAGTGTATTCATTCATCTTGCCTCAACAGCCAACTTAACATGGGAACCGGGAGAAAAAGCCAAACTTCCTGACAGCCATTGCAGTAAGTCCTTTCCTAAAGCTCCTTAAACAGGCGAAGGAGACATCACCTGACCCATCTGGAGAAGAACCAGAGCCTGGCTTGGCTTCATGCACTGGGCTTGGCGTTGCAGTCTTAAGAGTAGGGAGCAGGACTGGGGCTTGGAGGAGGGATGCATGGCATAGAAAATTGTAAATCGACCTCGTTCTAGCACCAAATTAATCCATAAGTGGCTGTGTGAACCGTATGGAACTAGCTGGAGCCTGGACACATTAGCACGGACTCTACCTGGGTTTATCAGCCCTGCTGTGGGCCATTTTGCCAGTCCCTCAGTGACACAGCTGATACTGTCCCTGTTTAGAGGCAGAACTGGCCTCTTCCTGTGATGAGCCACGCTCTCATAGACATGATGAGCCAGGGGAGGCTTGATTTGATTTTTAAACACACTGCCTTCCTAACAATATCCATCTTCCTTTGGTTTCTTTCTGCTTTAAGGGAAATCATTGATGCTGCCTTTCGTAACGGCTCCTCTCAGCATTTAATTTCCTTCTACATAATTATGTACTGCCCGGGAGGAAGGGGGAAGACAGAAGCACCGCACGGGCATGGAGGAGCTGTAGGCAACCTTGCACCTGAGTCAGGAGGGCTGAGCCAGCTCTGCTGCTCAGTATCCATCACGCAGCCCCGGGGATGCGCGACCGCATCTCTGGCACAGGCAGGGAGGGAGGCAGAGGAGAGGATGGATGCACTGGGGACCCGGAGAGCTGGGCTGCTGGAGCGTGGCAGGCAAAAGAGCCCTCCAGGGCTGGGGGAGGCAGCCGGGGACGTGCATTGCCTTGGAAGAGAGCGCAGCTCGCTCGGTGTGGTGGAGGAACGAAGGAACTGCATAGCTGAAGAAGGGGAGGGAGGGAGAGAGGGGGGAGGTTTGGAAAATGATGCAGCTTGTTCGGTGGATTAGGCAGCCATGCCTGGAAGTGGCAAACTGAAAGAGCCGCAGATTTGAAAGCCTTAGAGGGATTATTCGGCCGTGTCGTCTGACTCGCAGCGCAGCAGAGGGCCGGCAAACTTCACCCCGTGCTTTCTGTAGCGAGCCCAACAATCTGCGTAACGCCCCGGCAAGCCTCTTAGGCTATGATTTATACATTTTCCGTGGGGTTAATAATGTTGGAAGCAGCAGGAAAAGGGTGCTGGCAAACGGGCGCAATTCTAGCAGGAGTTGTAGGAAAGCATGTTCATCATGTCAGCACTTTGGAGGCCTGGAGAGCTTGTGATGATAGGTTTCAGAAAAAGACTGCATAAACAGGAGAAGGGAGGCCTCTATAAACAACTGTGATGGACACGCTTAAAGTGTGGAGGAAGGGGAGACCAGCCTGATTTACTGATGCTCTAGATAGTGGTGACCTTGGTTGATCCAACCAGCAAAATTTAACCCTGGAGGACTACCCGATTCCAATCCCAGCTCCAAGAAACATCTCAGGTCTGTCAGAAATGGCATGCCACAAACAGGCTGTCTCTGGGAAGCCGAGTGTGTGAATTGAGCAGGGGCTGAATAACTCAGCAGCTCATCAGCTGATAACACTGTTGGTCCTTGGAAAGGACAATTCTGCCTCAAGCTGGTGACTGTTAGGCAGCCAGCATTCCCATGGGCATTGGCTGGTAGAGTTGCTCACCCCAGGGCTGGGACAGGGACATATACCTCTTGACCGGGGCGGATGGCCCGTGATCAGGACATCACTGCAGCAAAGGACATCAAAATTGTCAAACTCTTCTCTGCGGTTGCTTCCAAGCCTCTGCTCATCTATCTACCTTTGCAGCGATACCTGCCCTACATCTCTTCCTCTACACAATCCTCTCCACTGCCTTCTCCCCTCTCTTTTCTTGTACTTCTGAGAAACACAGTACCAACGACCAAGCCTTAGTTCCTCTGCGCTCTTCAGAAAAGGTCCTGCAGCCTTTACCTCTAAAACCAAGCACCTGCAACTACACTTCACACCATCAGAGCATTGCACAGGCATTGAAGCATCTGTTCCTCACAACACAAATTCAAATGTGGCCAGTTTTATCAGTAAGGAGGGAAACTGAGGCAGAGAAGGACTGCGTTTGCCCAGTGCCAGGTGGCAAATGAATGGCGACAATTGCCATAGCAGCCAAGATTGCCAACCTCCTCCCGATAACATCATCATTTCTTTAGACTGGGCTGGGTGTGGAAGAGCTGAATCTTGTTTTTTTGATTGATGCTGATTTTTTTACATTTTTATTTTTTCTCAGCAGAAATTTTACCCAGCGAACGCAGCGCGGAGCTGGAATGAGATTTGTCCCAAGTGGCAGCCCCTTACACGCCAGGTTGCGCAGGGCAGACGGTCACCACAACATCCATCGGCAGCTGAGCATGGGATCAGAGGGGGGAGGCCGGGAGGATGGGGAGGGGGGGCGGGGCGAGGGGGAGGCCCTTACANGACGAGGGGGAGCCACTTACATGGTAATGTTTCTGCACGGTTCTTTTGGATCATTATGCAGAGCTGTAGCACCAGTTGAGGGGCGCTCTCAAGGAAAGTTTCCAGGAGGCGCAACATATTTACGTCTGCATATTCGTACATCATAGCCCAGTAGAAACGCCGCTGGTGTTCCTTCCGCCTCTGGCTCTGGATCCCCAGGTACATAGTTCGGATATACCTGCAGGAAACAGGAGGAAAAGCTGAGTGTGAGACTTTGACATCCATCAAAACCCAAAGGGGACAGGGCTGTGGGCAGAGGGAGGCTGTACGGGTGAAAGGGATTTCTGAAGTGTCTACACAGCCCCAACAACATCTCCTGCAACATTTTGTATTGCAGGAGTGGGAAACTTTTCACGTACACCACGCAAGTGTGAAGCATGGGGGTAGGAAATGCTCGTGAAACACTTGCACAAGAAAACGTCTCCCTCACTTTGTTCTCATGATGAGAACAGGAGAAACTACTTGACAAAAGCTGGTCACGACACTTGGCGATGGCTTGACAGATCATCTAAGCCCCTTCAGGACTGTAGTAAGGAGCTTCCCTTGTGTACCCCAGAGATTTGAGCCCACTTCATCACAGATGGAGCAATGAGACACCACCTTCACCTTCAGCATTGTGACCCACAAATGCAAAAGGCCACAGCTTGCCACCAGTCATCTACTGAGACTTTGGGCAATGTGGAGTAGAAGGAGGTATCTCACACATGGACAGGTACTGTTCTATTGCCTCTGTTTCCATAACACATGTACAAGGAGACATGCAAACCTCGTTCTGGGGGCACAGCTTCCTTTCAGGGAACATTTGGCCAACCTTTGTAAATAGAGACAATCAAATCAGGGTAGCACAAGGTGCCCAGCCATCACAGGACTCATGGCATTTAACTAAGGAAGCATCTCTGAACGGGGTCTTTCTAATGCTCACTGACATTAATGATCTAATATTGAGTCTTTTTCCTTCTCATCCTGAGCAGTGGCTGTAACCTTGTGCTCTGAAATTTGGGAAGGGAATCATTTTCCCTAATGCTGACCCTGAAGTTGGTCATCTGAGCTAGTCAATGGAAAGAAATGTCCCCTCCTGGGACTGTTCATCTGTCCTACCTCAGACGCCAGCACGACGGTGGACTGAAATGCCTTCTGGAGGCTCTGGGAGGGGCTCACAGCACAAACTGGGGTTTCGCCAAAACGATTAGATCATCCCTTGCCACTCGGGGTGAGATTGCACAGCAAGGAAGAGCAGGAGGAAAGGACATAAGCCTCGACAGCCTTTATATGTCCAAATTTCACCCAGGGACAGGGAGCTGGGAGGGAAGCAGAGGTAGCTCAGCAAGTCCTGCCCTTTATCAAGAATCGTGTCCTTCCTTCCCGGTCGCAGTTCGCAAGCACAGAAGACGAAAAATCCCGAAAGAAGACGCAAGGACACAAAAAAATGACGCAGGAAAGCCACCAGATGGGGCTCGACACTCGAGAAAATGCTACGCCAGTCACATACGACACTGGTGACACTGGTGTGACATCCCCAGCAGAGCCCGAGTGGGTGGAAATGCCCGTGAAGCACCTGCTTTCTTATGGACACCAGCTCTTCTCCCACCCCCCCATCATGCCCAAGGCCATCACCTGTACTCGGCATTTCCCTGAAAGTCCCCAGCCCTGGAATCTGCAGGATGACACAGGAATCCTGCCTTTTCCTCATGCATGCAAGAAATTTTCGCTGGAAAGGCAAAGTTGGGGAGAGTGGCTCAAGGAGAAAGCAGACAAAAGGAGCATGCAACTGTTTTTTATAATAACAGCTACAGAGGCCACCAAAAAACAAGGTGGTGGTGCCCATAACGTGCTGCGCATGGGCAAGGACAGCACCACCTCTGCCAAATTCTTTCCAGAGCAATATTCACCCAAATCATCTTGTAGTCTTGCATGGCCTCCCCTTCCCAGGAGCTTCCATTCCTACTAGTACATGAAACCTAAACTCCTCTTCTCAAGGGTAAGCCACTAATTTATCATACTCCCAGCTTCCAACAAGGAGAATTTATTCATTTTCACTCTGCGGCAGTCCTTTACCGGTTTGCACATAGTTACCATGTAAACCTTCAGTCTTCTTTTCTCCAGATTAAAAAACCTCAATTCTTTTCAGTCCCTTCTCACAGCTCACATTTGCTAGTCCTCTGCTCTTTCACGTTGCTGTCCCCACCAGCTGTCTCCAGTTTTGGGTTATTTTTAAGACTCTACTTTTCTGAGCGCTCTGGCTTGGCAGAACCAAACTACAACAATGGCATGAGTCACTAAACAAGATTAAGAAGAAACTAATAGAAAGGATATCACATCCTGCAACGATTTCTCCTTGACCTCTAGGGATTCATCACCATCCACACAGTAACGCTCTGCTCCTGTCTCCATCAATGGCCAGAACAACGTCAATGACAGTAACACCAAATTCTCTTGGCGGTTGAGCTCACAGCCTTTTGCAAAGGCCATCCCTATCATGCCCCTTCTAGAGGGGGAAACTGAGTCATGGATCATCAAAAGGGTTCCCCAAAGTCCCCCAAGAACCCAGATCTTTTGGTCCTGTCCCCATTCTCTAACCACCAAACCACAAACATGTGAGTAGAATCATAGAATCATAGAAAGGTTTGGGTGGGAAGGGACTTTTAAAGGTCATCTAGTCCAACCCCCCTGCCATGAGCAGGGACATCTTCAACTAGATCAGGTTGCTCAGAGCCCCCTCCAACCTGGCCTGGAATGTTTCCAGGGATGGGGCATCCACCACCACTGTGGGCAACCTGGGCCAGGGATTCACCATCCTTATTGTAAAAAATGCCTTCCTTATATCTAGTCTGAATCTTCCTTCTTTTAGTTACAACCCATTACCCTTTGTCCTATCACAACAGGTCCTGCTAAATAGTTTGTCGCCATCATTCCTGTGGACCCCCTTTAGATACTGAAAGGCCACAATAAGGTCGCCCTAGAGCCTTCTCTTCTCCAGGCTGAACCCCCCCAACTCTCTCAGGCTGTCCTCACAGCAGAGGGGCTCCAGCCCTCCCAGCATCTTCAGTCCATGCAAAAATACAGTGTTCTTTCTTTAGTGTATTTTCAAACCCACATCTGACAAAGAGAAGAAAGAGAGGACTAAAAATCCATTCTTACTTGATGCCAGCCGATTGCGAGTTTTCAGCAGAGAAAGTGTGAGAGTCACCATTTCTACCCAGTAGGCTTTCAACAACTAATAAATACCCGTCTAATTAATCAACACAAAATTTCACCCAGCTGTAACATTGGTAAGGCTTAACCCTGTCTCTGAACACGAAGGTACAACACCGGTGTAAGCAGTTTTGTTCCAGTATATCTGTTACTTCCTTGTGGTATTTTATTTACTTGTTTGGGGGCTTTTTCCTGCCTTTACTAACACTGGTTAAGAGCAGACAAACTGAAGTAAAAAAAAAATAAAAAAATCAATGTCATTTCACCTGAAATTTGTTGTTCTCGGTCAAGCTGGTAGCAAACAGGATTCTATAATTAGACTTTCAAATCCATATTCAGGCCTGATCTTCAATCTTTAGCAACATGATGCTTCCTCTTATGTCAGTGAAAACCATTCACCGCTCTGTGCTTTTGAAAATCAGGCTAATTTATTTATTTAAGAGCTTAATTTTGGATACAGGAGCCTAACGTTGGGCTTTTTATTTTTTGAATGCTGGCTATTTTTATATACGAGTGTGTGTATTTGTGTGTATGCATGTATTTTTAGTTCTAAGTCCCATCATGGCTTCAAGAGATAGAACTAATTTGGGGTTGGGAGGGGGATTCGAGGCGATTTTCTTTAAATGCACAAAGGATTGGCTGTCCCCTCTGTTCTGGCTGGGTTCCCAGAATTCCTGTTGGTATAATTACCCTCACGCTTATTTACTACGTATGTCGCAGTAGCACACAAACTGCGCGGGGCAAAGTCACTGCTGTCCCTGCGCCAAAACACGTTTTCAAGGAGCCAAAGCCATTGGCTCCAGAAATGTGGACAAATAACCTCTGGAGAGAGCCCCAGGAGGGAAAAGAGGAGATGCTCCTCCTGCAAAAGAGGTCCACCCCCTGTAAAAGAAAACCCTACCCTAAGTGCTATGGAAAAAGATGCTTCGTGTGGATGACAGAGGCTGCTCAGCAAGGAGTGTCCAGAGACAGGATTTTGGAGTCAGAATCTCTGTCTATACCATTAAACAAAGCAGACCAAAGACCAGCCGTTGTCCTTGGCCAGCTGGCATGACTCGACTCCACGTGGAGTCCATGCTAGTTGGTCTTGGCCAAAATTGCCAGAGATTGTGCTGACAATTTAACAGGGTGAACTATTACAGGATGGTGCCTGTGCCTTGGCACTGTTTGATTTACAGAGGTGGCTCTGAATATCACCAGCAAAAAGCGTAGGAGGATGCCTCAGGCAACAGACTGGCTTGAAATGAAGAGGATGCTGATGTGTTAGAGGGTTGCAGGAACATGGAAAGGCTCATCAGCACGAGCCCTCGGCTATGTTTTTAGGGAAGAAGAGTCCCAATGGCCTGTCCCACACAACCACAAGCTGACCAAAGTCAGGAATCTCAGACTGTATCTGCAACAGTCAACAAGGGACAGGGGTCTGATCACTTTTCCTGATGACAATGGGTCAAAGTTGACCACAGAAATGAACTCTCTCATTCTCCAAAACCAGGTAGCTGCCTTCATACTCAGTATTGGGGATGATCTCTGGGCCTTATGGAGTCCTAAACCCTGCCCAGGTTATGATTACTCGGGAGAATGCTCATAAGCCTTGACCAATCCAGTGATTATACTAACAATTTAGCAGCATGATGAAGTTACAGTGCCCACAAGCAGGCTTGAAGTTGCCTAGTTCGCTAGTATAGATATATGAAAGGATGGAAAGGTGTAGGATTTGGGGTACTCAGACCACTCCCAAAAACTCCAGGTTGGGAAACTCTTCTTGACCAAGCACAGCCAAGTCTACCTCTGCATTCAGAGACGGAAACCTGGGCTTGGAAAATGGGATGGCATGCTTAAGAAGGCAGAAACAGACCTCTAGGGACAGGAGGAGCTCACAAAATTAACCCTGCTGAGTAGATCTGAAGTTACACCTGCAGCACCTTACATATCCCTTTGGATGGGTAGGACTTAGCAAGACCAGGAGGGTACCAACACGCTTCCCAGCATCTCATTAACCTCCTCAGCTTCTCTCTGGACAACCCTACTTTGCCATGGCACTGCAGGAGTGTGGTTATGTTCTAGATGTTATGGTATGGATGGACACCATCTCCCTCACCACCCCATGCACCAACCTTCTTCTTGGTGCTCACTCCAGGAAGAAGAAGGGTGGGATGGGGCAAGTTATTCAGCTGATGGCTCACCCTCCTGCCATCTCCTCTGCAGGCACTCCTGCCAACTCCTGCAAGGGACTATTATCCTTATGCACTGGAGGGTGTTTATAGATTAAAAGCCCACTCCTTGAAAGGGAGGAAATGAGGACACGTGTAACTGCTCGGCTGGAAGGCTTGCAGTGGAGGCTGCCTGAACATACCCTTAAAATGAGGTTATGTGAGGCCAGATCTCAGCTGGAGCAAGCTGGCATCCATAGGGCTCTCACAATTTACACCAGCTGGGGCTTTGGCCCGCTTTTTTAATTTTAATGAATTATTTTCATTCTAACAGATATAAAAGGAATATAAGATGCAGCGCTTAAGCAACAGGGGAGCATGAAAGTAAAATGCTGTCTATTAAAAAAATCAAAATCAAACTTACAGTTGTGATCACAATTAACGTGCTCAGTATCAACATTTGTTACTGATTTTCTTTTTCTTTGCTATAATGTGGCAAGTTAGCGATAAGGAGTCACAGATGGATAATTATTGTTCCTTGTTGGAGTATCAAAGTAGAAACTATGGGCCCCATCCAGGTGCCGATACACCACAGCTTCATCCGGCTGCTTCCATGGCATCAAACTCCTCCAGAACAAGGTGTTGCATCCAAAATACCTCAGGGGAACGGTTCCTGGCCTGGGCTAATCCTTGAAGGGTGTGCAGGGCTTATTTACACCACTGCTGGTTGTCTTGGGCCAAGACCACGCTGGGGACCATTGCTGAACTGGGAAAGATTGTTTGCCATCTCAAAAGCAAGAAGGACCACCTGAAATCTCCTCACAGGACTAAGCAAGCAGCGCAAAACACCTTCCTTTAATCCAGCATCCTCATACGTCACCCCAACCACATATGACAAAATCTCTCACCATTTTGGTGGGCCCTGATTTTCAGGATCAGGATTCTCAGCGCTTTCTTAAATCTTGTCACTTTTGGCATTTCTTGATGTGGTTATATATTTAGTTTGTGCTAAGACTGACTAAAATGCAGCAAGAGACACGTTCATCACGTGTTGCAGTTTCTGCTCTCTCCTGCCTGGTAAACATGCTTCAGTGTGCAACTCCCCCTTATTTAGTTAATTGCTTCTATCAGCTCCTAGTAAACAATTAATAATCTCTACTCCGTGCCTCGTCTTGCTTATTGGAGGAGAATGTCACTGAACACAAAACAAGCCTATTCCACACCTCAGAGACACTTAAAAAGCTGAAATGTGTGGCATGACATCATTAAGGAGTTCTGTAGACTAGTAGGTCATGGAGGACACAGTGTTTCTTCGGACACAGGGTTTATTGTCATCTTGGTGCTGAACCTGGAACTCCGATATGAGACTTTACCCACCTTCTAACTTACCACAACGTCACTGTGATCCAGGATCACACTTAGGAGTCACTCATCACAAAATTACACAACAGTGATTTCACCAAGGTGAGAAAATTGGATTACTTGGTCTATATTAACATTTTTGAGTTAAACTGAACCGGTGCCT
The DNA here is from genome assembly GCA_013399435.1 of Arenaria interpres. NCBI lineage: Eukaryota > Metazoa > Chordata > Aves > Charadriiformes > Scolopacidae > Arenaria > Arenaria interpres. Next base: position 256,541 of record VXAK01016649.1, read on the forward strand.
GCTCCAAGCTCTTTTCTGGCATCCAGACAATCCTGGTGGCTTGTTATTTCCTTATCCCTGCTTGAGAACTTCTCTGTGAGTCAGATTCTCAAAAGCATTAGCCAAGATCTGTTCCCTTTAAAGCCAAAGGGCCCAGTCAAGCCGAACTTTCTGAATACCCCTTAGTTCACAGATACGATAACCACCACTTCAGGGAAAACACTGGCCTTTACGTGAATTCAAAACCCTATTCTTTAAATGCACATATTTGTTAGGGGATGATACTTGAACATCCATTTATATTAGAAAGTCTTGCTTTTTTTAAATACTATTTCCAACTGAAATAGTATTTAAGTAATAGTAAGTAATAGTAAGTAAGTAATAGTATTCCAGGTCCCTTCCTGAAATATCTACTAGAAAGAATGATAGTGCCAGTCTTCTGCTGTGCAGGAGAAACTGTAATAATTTCATATTCTGAGACAGTTTAAAGCTGTTTCAAAGCACAGATGGCTTTACTATATACCAACCACGCAAGAGACATATGATTTATTTTGTAAACCGTACATTGGGGACGACCATATCATAGAATGATAGAATAATTTGGGTGGGAAGGGACCTCTAGAGGTCTCTGGAGCAAGTCTCCCCTCTAACTTTGAAGTTAGAGAAGGTTGGTGATGGCCTTGTGCAGTTGAGTTTTGAAAATCTCTAAGGATGGAGACTCCACAAGCTCTCTGGGCAACCTGTTTCAGTAATTAACCACAGTCACTGCAGACTGCCCAAGATTAAGAAGAGAAGGCTCTGGGGAGACCCTATAGTAGCCTTCCAGTACCTAAAAGGGGCTACAGGAGAGATGAGGAGGGTCTCTTGATCAGGGAGAGCAGCCATAGGATGAGGGGGAACAGTTTTAAACTGAAAGAGGGGAGTTTCAGATGAGATATTCCGAAGAAATTCTTGACTGTGAGGGTGGTGAGACATTGGAAGAGGTTGTGGATGCCCCCATCCCTGGAGGGGTTCAAGTCCAGGCTGGATGGGACTTTGAGCAACCTGCTCTAGTGGGAGGTGTCCCTGCCCAGGGCAGGGGGGTGGAACTGCATGATCTTTAAGGTCCCTTCCAACCCAAACCATTCTATGATTCTATGATTCTATTATTTTCACTATTTAAAGAAAGTGTACAAATCACCCCCTCCTTGAAAATAGACAATTCCATCAAATAGTTGAGGCAATAAAATAATGATGCTGTAGGATTTTTAGGATCCAATTCCTGTAGCTTTGGTGTTTGCAGGCTGGTTTAACTTGCGGCCGATAATTTTGGGGGCTCTGATACACAAAACAGGGAGCTGTGATTTATGATTTCAGATTAACGATCCCAGCTCCTCTGAAATTATTACTTCGGTTGCAATGCCAACTGAACGGTACATATACCTATATCGTCTCCTCCAGGACGTCGTCCACGGTCTTTGCTCGATTCCCTTTTCACTGATGGTTTAAGCAGATATTTGGGACGGTGAGAGCACACAGCAGAGCTGCAGGTGTGCATTTCATGCTGCTGGCAGATACCAGGGTCATAACCTCCAGCAGATGCACGGGGTAGAAAACTGGGGCAAGGGCATTGCTGCAGCGACAGCTCCAGAGGCCAAAAATGCGTGAGCTGCCTGTACCCATGTTGGTCAGTCTGGGGGATGTTTCTAGGTTTCATCTTTGTGACTATTCTCCTTTCCTAGCTGCAGAGTGGCTTTCTCTGACTCACAGGCTGAAAGATCACAACCAGAAGAAAAGAAACAAATCACAAGTGCATGCTAGCCCTAAACAGCCCTATTTTCTGGCACTAATTTGTCAAACTTTCCCAAATCTGGGCTTTTTCTGAAATATCCGTGCTTAGCCAGAGCTGAGGCAGCATTTCTTTACTTGCAAAATGAATGCCATTGGTATATTCATTACGACCCCAGTTTTGCAAGCAGCTCTGCCCAGGCAGTCCCTCCTTCCCTGCGTCCCCATGGGCTGCGGGATCTCCCTGGACATCCAGATTGCAGAATCCCTATTTCCAGATCTTTGCTGCTTAAATCAATGCAGCATTGGAGAAGAGCTTTGTAGCAGAAGCTATTATAGTTTTGACACAGGTTCATAGAAATCTTGTTTATGTTTTTACTTGTCAATTATTTTCTGAGCTGTAGAGTCCTAAAACAGAAAAAAAAAAAGACCAAAGACCTCTTCAGCATGAGGATATGACAGCCCTTTTCTGACTTCAATGTGGGAAGCACCCTGTATAAAGGAGCAGGCAGGGTAGCAGGGGCTGCTGGAGAGGGTATCGAAGCGATGAGACATGTCACAGCATCTATCACACGTGGGATGGTCTCACGTCCTAGCACTGAGCCAAGTGCTGTCTTTTATCACAGATTTCCTCCCNTCCTATTTTACACATACTTATTTACTGAAAGTATACTCCGACACCTAGTGCTATCGCCTCCGGCAAAGCCTTCTGTTTTAAATCAAAGCTGTTAAATAGCTTTACACAAAAAGAAAAAAGTTAAACTCAGACTGAATTTTCGCTTCAAGTACGTCTGAGCTAATAGGGTTTAATGTCAGGGCTCTCCTTTTGGAAATAAAACTGGTCCCAGTCCAGCGAGCTTTACAGGAACAGATGCAGCCCAAGGCCTTGAAAGTAAGCGGAGGTCTTTCGATTGACTTGTCTTGGCTCCAAGCAAGAGAAGTTTAAGGGCAAATCCAGAAAAATGCCTGAGGGCTCCCAAAATGTGAGTATTCAAAGGTATGATACTTCAGGGACACTTGGGAATAGCCACCTTGCCCTTGCTATAGGACGGGACACTTAACCTAGATGGACTTAAAGGGTGATTTGGCATCACGTGGGCTCACAAGAGCCACAGGATACCTCAGGAGAGAAGAAGTTTGCGTTGCTCTGGGAGTCCAATCAAAGACAGACGCACATCTTCACCTCCTCACGGTTGTCTGCAAGCCTCCAAGGTCCCTTGCTGGAGGATGCAGAGGATGCAGAGGAAAGCAATGGCTTTAACTAGCTGTGAGTCCCCTGGAGATGGAGACATAATGTGGTGGTTTTCTCTTCCGAGGGCTTTCCACTTCCCGAGGGATTTCACAAACCAGTTTGAGGCAGGAGGTCCAAAGATCTGAACAGAGATTGCCGGTTGCATGGAGTCTAAACCCTCAAAAAGTGATGTGGACCCCAGAGCCAAAGAAGCCAACATGACTGGGAGCTGGTCCCCTCGATCAGAGGGAAACATTTCCTTTTCCCAGGCTCTGGGAGGTCAGGGAACTGATACAGGAACTGATACGGATTCTAGGATGATGTTCACCTAATTTACAGCATTTACTCATCCCCTGGCCTTCAAGGTCACTGAAGCAGGACCTGAAATCACTAGACAAGACTTTTCCTTACAGCAAAGCCTCTCCTAAACCCCATGAACGGTGGCTTTGTAGGGCTGAGCAGGTGGATGTTCAGGAGACACTCTGTCAGTGAGAGGGGATTTTTTTAACCCCACACGAGAAAAACACCACCCAGGAGCAGTTTAGGGGGAGAGGATGCTGCCTAGGAAAAGGGGCGGCTGCTTCTTGAGGACCTGGTGAGGCTGAAAAACAGCCTCTGCCCGCTGCAGAGCTGCCAGGGTCAGAGCTGTGGGCTTGCTGCTGGCTGCAAAATGCTCTCCCCGCCGCTCGCATCCCGTTCCTGGCACGCACCACCGCAGAGCAAAGCTTCGGGGCTCCCCGGGGGCAGCAAATCTTCCGGGGGCTGCTCAGCAGCGATGGGGAACGCTGGGGTCCACCCCCAGCCTTGCCAGGGACCGCGACGGACCTGGGACCAGACGCTCAGCAGCACGTCCCCGGCTCGTCTGTGCCGCGAGGGTCAAAGGCATCCTCGGAGCAAGGCTCCCGACGCGGCGGCTCCGCACGAGGGTTGAGACTGTCGCCTTCGTTTTGCCATCCGCTTGAGAAGAAGGAGCTAAGAATTGGGTGAGCGCCTGTGAAATCCTGGAAGAACAGCCTCAGATCCCGGCTATTTTTAGTCCCACAGAAGCTGCGCATACATTAGCAAGGGCCTGCCTTCCTCTCCGGGTGCGCAGGGCGCTGAGACATCACACACCATCACACACGGCCGCCGTCCTCCCAGCCTGCCAGGAAAGAGTTTAACCCTTGTCGTCGCGCCACAATCTGTCCCCTCCAGCTGCACCTTGATACGGACCCTGGTGGGGTCCAGAAAAGGGGGTAGAAAGGTCCTCATGGCCATTTTGGCTCTAGCCAGGTGGAGGAAGAATTGGGGGGGTGTCTTTGCCCCACGGACCTTATATCATTATATCTGGTGGCATGAGCAGGGATCTTTGGTATCAGCTGGGGACTGGAAGGAAACTCCAGCACAGAAGTGGCATCTGCTTACCCCCACCACCAGGTCTTGCTGGGAAACAGCCACACCGTGGGCTGAGAGGGGCAGGGAGGAGTTCAGAGCATTTGCAGGAGCCAAGAGTTGATGCCTCAACCCCAATGACTTGTCACGGTGGCCAAGCTGGATGCCATTCATGAACGACCACACGCCACCTTCAATGCCCCCACCATGAGGTGCTTAATCCTAATCTGCACTCTTCTAGCCATGCAATATCCTGGGAAACATGACCTCATCCCCACACAGGCTCCCCAGATGCTTGATGTCACATCTCCTTCATCCCAATGGCTGTGTCTCCACTGGTCCAGACACATCACACCAGAACAACCATTGCCTGGACCCGTAAAGGGGGTGGGACCAGGGGTGGGTGTCACGAAATGAAACGCACGATGCCTTTCGACACACTATTAACAGAAAATAATGTTTTGTTTGCAATGTTTGTTTCTAGGCAGCTTCCTTCCTGAAAGGATGGAAAGCAGTGCCTGGGCGAGGTGCAGGCAGACCGTCTCCAGGCTTCACACCCCCAGTGCGTGTCAGCTCCGTCGTCCGTGCACTTTAACATTTTCCAGCTCTTTAATATTTATTACCTCTGCTGCTTTGTATTACTCATCAGCTATTCCTGGCCAGAGGAAATGTACTGGTGGGCTCTGAAGCGTGTAGGTACTCTGTTCTTTAAGGGGGCTGTAAGTACAACAGCAGTCTCGCAAACACGCCCTGCACTGGGGCAGCGTGGTCTCCTGGGGCTTTGAAGTCATCGGGTGCAGGAGAATCAAACCAACCTGACCATCCCCTCGCACTGGCTTTTCAAAGGCCACAAGGATGTAGCAAGCCATCAGGAGAGGAGACACAGCACTTTTGGGAGGTGAAGGAGCCCTTACCTCAGCATATTTGTGCTGATCCCTGCAGAAACACCCCTTTCCTCCTCAGCATCCTTAGGAAGTTCACATGGACATCCTTCCCTGCTTTACTTGCAGTTATTTCACAAGTCTCCTCCCAGCTTTGCCTACTTGTGGTATTTCTTCCAGCTGCTGGGGGCTCGGGGGCTCCCAGTAAGGATGTAACACCACAGAGCAACTCAAGCTACACAGGAGTCTATGGGTGGCTGCGCTTGCAGCTATTTCATTTAATAGGTAACAACTAATTAAGACTGACTCTAAATAACATGATAAAGACAACTACTTTCTAGCGGTCGTGTTCAGGAGAAGAAAGAGCCCAGGTAAAGTGTTGCTCGTTATTACAGTATTTTTTTTCTTTTTTTTCCTCTCCTCCTCCTAATTTGAAAGGAGCTTTCTGCTTGGAGCTTGATAAAAGTGAAGCCACCTGAGCACGGTCTCGCTCCACCACCTTCCGGGTAGATCTGAGTCTTCTCCTGCTGGCGGACAGTTTATCCAAGTGACACAAATGCGGTCGCAGGAGCTTCCTGCCAGTGCAGAGCATCTGGGCTGCGAGGTAGGGGATCCTCCAGCCCAGCCCAAGGGGCTGATGTTCACGCACAGTTAGGCGCAGAAATGGAGGCAGGGAGGTTAAGTGACTGCCCCCGAGCCAGGGGTGGGGAAATTGGTGTGGAAGTTGGTGGCTTTTAATCCGGGAGGTCCTTGTCTCCCCCGTGCCTGCTGGGTGGGCTTTTTTTTCTCCTTTCAGAAGGGCAAGGTGGGTGCCTAATAGAAAAGAAAAGAAAAGCCTTTTCGTTTTCACGCACGTCCTTTCGACCTCCTGCCGCTCAAAATGCTTCCCCAGCCCAATCGAACGCCTTTCGCATGCCTGATACAGCCCAGGCAGCTGCCCTGCACTGCGCGGGGGGATGTTTGCATTAGCATTGACTATCGTAAATGCTTAGAGGAGATATATCCCAGAAGCGCCAATAAATTGCTGAACTCATTGATCTGGACGTGACTCAGGAGTCACCACTGAATAATCTCTTTAGGCACCTTCCTCTGGCTGAGCCCGGGCAGAGTTTCTGCTCTCATCAGCAAAGCAGAAGAGGTCTCTTCCATCTTGCACTTCTCCAGGGGAAGGCCAGCTTAAATGACACGTGGGGGCTATTGATTTCTGTAACGAATGAATGGATTTTCCCCTCCTGCGCTGACACCTCCTCCCTCTCCTGTGGAATAATTCAGCGCCTCTGTCATTTGCTGCCCAAATGCCTCTCCGACGTGCAGATGTGCAGCCTCTCCCTGCTGGCATTGCACCCTGTCTCCAAAGTTCCTCTGCTTTCTCCTGCCTTCTCTGATCTTGCGGAGAGGATTTAACCTGGTGCAGCGAGGCGAGGGTCCCAGGCAATGGAGAAGAGGAAAGTTTTCCCCCCAAGAAGGAAGGCGTGTGGCCAGAGGGGCTGGGTAAGCTCCGGCTGCGTGTCGGATGCTGCAGAATTGGCTGGGAGAGGTGGTGCAGCTGCCCCTTGGGATGGGCCTGGAAGAGCTTCCTGCGCTCCAGGGATCTGCTCTTAAACAGGAGCAGAGCAGATGAGCAGATGTCACGGTCCTTGAGGAGCTGAAGGAAATACAGCTGGGGGTCTGCAGTTATGGGTTGAAGCAAAAAAAAAACCAAAACAAGCAAGCCTGTTGTACGCTGGGGTAAGCTAGGAAGCAAAAGGATGTCCTCTTTTGGCTACAAGGAGTTTTGCTAGCCCAAAATGTCCTTTCTCCCTGCCGCCCCCAGCTCCTCCCTACATAACCCCCTCCCACCATCTGCTTCTCCACAGCCTGTCTCCTGCTTTGGAGATCCTGCTCTTCCCGTGGCCACACGTTCGAGTGACCTGTCCTCCCTGCAAGCTCCTGCCCAGCTGCTGTTGGCCACGACTGAGGGGGGATTTCTCATCAGCTAAGGGATGTGCCAGCTACCAGGTCACGTGTTCAAAAAAGCTCTTTTGCAGGCACAGTCCCCAGAAACAGCCTGACACAGTTAGCCCTCCTGCCCCTACAATTCCTGCCTTGCCCTTCACAGGAGTTAAGACCTCAAACATCATGGGACACAGCATATGTCACCTCCTACATTTGCAGAGATGATGTTGGAGAGACCTGCCATGAGCAACCATCTTGAACAGGCTCTGAGAGCTGTCTCCTGCCCATAAACCTGAGGTAGCAGAGCACAGTGTCCCACCTGCCACCTTGGGGAGCTGAAATTTGACATAACCGCTCCATCACAGACTCTGAATTTGACTCAGGTTGCCCGTTGCCTCCAAAGCTGAGCCCTGACTGATGTAGGTGACTCTGAGCATCTCAGCCCAGGATGAAAATCCCTCAAATCCTAGTCTAAAACTTCAGGTATTTGAGCCCCCTATGCAGGTAAGCTGTGGCAGACAGACACAGGAGGGCCCGTCCAACACCAGTGACAGGTCTAGGCCACCAAAAGATTCATAATTTCCTTTTCCATCCTCCCCTGCCTCCAACACACCATTCCACGTCTTGGCCCACACCTCAACACCCAATTAGGAACAGCCCCTTGTGCCCTCTCCTGCCACCCAGGAGAGTGCCCAGGTGGGTTCAGACCCCTTCATGTGGGTCCAAATCCCTTCTTGTGGGTTCAAATCCCTTCCTTGCTAGACCTGAAGGAAAAGCTTGACCTTGAGCATGGAACATGACAGGCAAACCCATTAACCACCCCTAGCCAACCGAGGAGACAAAGCTCTCAGATTCCTGTGTTGGGGCTGCTGTGCAGGATATCTAACACTTAAACATCTCCTGAGACATGGCAGCATGTCAGGAAGACTCTCATCTGCTGGCTCGAAGGGTGGCCCAGGGAGAATAACACCGAGGTTGGATTCCCTGCAGTCGGAAACACTTCCTCAGCCACATGGGGTGGCCGGGTGCCAACAGGCTGGGTTACAAACATGGTCTCATGTGGACACCCTGTTGGAAAGGGGATGCTGCAGGCTTGAGCCATCTCCAGGTTCTGGGGGCAACTAATCCTCCAGCTTCTATCCCTCCCGGCCTGCATACCCTGCCTCTTGAGGTGACAGCTAAAAGCAGGACACCGATCCTATGCCTTTTAATGTAGATTTTGTGAATGAATCCCTTTTCCCCTTTCTTTCCTCACACAACCTCTTCCTCTGGGCTGTAAGGAGTATTTTGTGCCAAATGTTTCCAGTTTGCTCCAGTTGTTCGCAGCTTTTTGTTAAAGCTCAAGTTCATGTGTCTAAAAATCTTTTCCGGAGCCACAGAAGTAGACCCAAGTCTCCTTGAATGGGATTTCCTTTCTGACTTCAGCTGTCCCAAAGTGGGAAAGCTAATTTAAACTCATCATCTCCGTTCCATCTTTTATCAATGGAGAGAAAGCGAGAGATTTCCAGAAAGCCATTCATCCCATCCCAAGATAAGTGTCTACAACACCTCCTACAGATTTCCTGTCTCCTTCGCTTGACTACAGAAGGGTCCAGACAACTAGCTGAGATCTGATGGCTGATACCAGATGTCTCCCATCTCCTTGGCATTCCCTTTCCTATCAGATACCTCTCACCTCCTTGCCATCATTTTGATATGCCATTTTGAGGACTCACTTGCACTGGATTCACATATTTCCCCAGGAAAAAGACTTGGGGGACATGGAGACTGGGGCAGTGCCAGGGACCATGCTCACAGGTAGGAAAGGATTTTTCCTGTGGGAAGTAAAATTCACACTAAAATTGAATGTATTCCCATCTGACAGCTGGAGTAGGAGCTCCCAGAGCTGGCTGGGATATTTTTTCTTCCATCCATCTCTTAACTTGGCCTTCTAGTTCTTTGTGGAGCAAATACACAGCCTTGGGAAGATGACACACACCATGAATAGTTCTTGTCTAGAACAGACCCTGTCCCATAGCTTCCATGTCCTTCCCCACCTGGAGGAGCAGTCTTGCCTTTCAATAAAAGTCCCCATAGAGGACAATTCCATGCATAATCCCCAAGGTGACTTCTTCAAGGCATGTCTGAAGAAGCTGGAGACCAGGGGCAACACTCACAGGTATCCGGGATAGTTTCAGAGGGTATCAAAGATATTCAGGGATTGCTGGCAGGCAGGACGCAAGGCATGTAGAAGACCTACTCCCTTCCAGACCCACAGCCAAGGCTGCACTGGGACACCCACAGCATCTTGAATGGTGCTGGGTGCCCAATTTTGACAACTGAATGGAGCGCCTGGGTCTCAGCCCAGAGGGGGAACCTCTACAACCACAGGCCACCAAGCCAGGCAGACCAATCCCACCCTGACACAGACAAGAAAGCAGGCTTTTCTTCTCCCCATGTTATTTGTTCCTCCATCTACGCTTTGCCCATGGGGAGCCACCTAGTTTATTCACCTCACGCCTGGAGATCTTGCCCTTCCCTGGTCCCTGCTGCCCAGTCTATGCACTGGCTGGAAGAAACCCTCGCTGTGAGCCTGACAGCAGAGTCTGCACATCCCTGCAAGCCACAACTACCGGGAGCCTCTGTCCTTGCCACCTCCAGGGCTGCTGGTCCTCCTGTCACCAGCTATGCCCTTTGACAAAGATGTCACTGTTCAGTGCTCGGAACAGAGAAGCAGCATACAAAAGAGTTTTGGGAGCGCACTCGGTAGGTTTATAGGCAGCAGAGAGTGGTACACGGGCAGAATACATCTCCCTGAACAGCTTTGTCTATTAAGGCAGCAAACGGAGAAGGTTGGGAAGCAGGAGGGAGCAGGATAGCAGTCATGCGGTAGAGCCGAGACACTGTCCACAAAGCCTTTGCTCCAGGATTGTATCAGCCTCATGGGTAAGTAAGTGCAACCCTTTTCATTATTTTTTTTTTCCTTAGGACTAGTGATTAGTCCTGTAGGAGTCAAATCTAATTCATATTAGTTATTCACAACTGTTGCACCCCATCAACCTTACATTAATTATTCATAAATATATCCTGTTTTCCTCTGCCATTCAGCTGGTCCTTCTGGCCACTATTTTAGAGACACTCTATTCCAGCAAGGGGTAAAGTAACTTGTCCCTGGCTGCAATGCAGGGTTGAGAGACCTGGGCACACAACCCAGGACATCCTGGCTCCCAGATATCACTGTTATCTATTATTATAGCAATGTTAAAAGGCTTCTGCTGAGATCAGAGTTTGGTTGTACCGAGTCCGGTTCATACACATAGTAAGAGACAGTTCTTGCCCTAAAGGATTTACAATCTAAACTGACAAGGACAGAAACACAGCAAAGGAAAGGATGTGTTATTAACAGCAGGGGACTGAGGCATTGAGAGATGCAATAAATTGCCTGCGGTCACAGAGGGAGCTTGTGGAAGAACCAGAGCCTGACCCTCGATTTCCCTCCGACGCTGTCTGGTCTCAGCCGTCAGGGAAGGTGCATACTGGGAGAGCCAGGAACTTTGCTGATGGTTCTGGTGAGGCCAAGACCCCCTGCTAAAAAACACATCCCAGCAAAAATGCACTCTTGTCCCAGCCCCATCCCTATTTGTACGTGACTTTGAGGGAGGAAAAAAGCCCCCTCTGATACCACCACCCCTGCTGTCACCATCATCCCCTGTCAACTAGCTTTGGTTCACCCAGACAGGTCCCCTCCAAGCCCTGTTAGAAGGGTCAGGGCTGAGACTGATAAACCACACCAGGTACTTCTATAGACTAGCAAGAAAGGAAAATGAAGCTGGAATGACTTTTCCTTAGGGGAAACCTGCCTGAAAGGGTAGGTTTCAGGAGACATCTGCCTGACAGAGTGACCCTCAGCAAGTTTGTTACGTTGAGCACAACACCATGCCAAGACTCCCGCAAGAGTTGTTGATCATTTCTGAGTCTTGTCAGGATATCGCAAAGCACGATGAGATTATCCCACCTGTCTGTGCACACAAGCCCTACAACACTCCATGTCTACATGCCTGTCAGGAAGCACATGGAGACAAACACATTTACTCTGTCCACTTAAGCAGAGGCTGGTACTACTTTTTGGAGATTTGGCCTCTGACATCAGTTCCTTTTCCATTAACCTACCAAAGATCCTTGACTCTCAGGGGTGGATTTGATCCATAGCAATGATGCAAAGGAGATTTGTAGTGCTCAGTGGAACGCCCAAATTCCATAACATATTAGGTATGGAAGGATTTGATTTCAATTGATAAACATCAATACATTTAGGTTTTTGCCTTCTCACATCCAGCCCCATGTCTCATTTAGCTACTTGTCAATCCGTTCGGTTTTGGCATCAAAATGATCCAAATTCTCTAACTGTCCAGAAATTGGAATGGTCCAATCTTCAGGGAAGAAAGAGGCAAGGAAGAAGCATGGTGGGGTTGAGGTTTGGACTCTTCAGAAGTGACAAACAAAAACACCAACCAAAATAGTGGTTTTAGCAGTTAAAGCCCCTTTAAAACAAAAAAAATGTCAAGTCACTGCATAGGAGGGGAAATAGGGAGATATGTAGGATTGTATGTGCACCCCCCCCCTATGGCTATGACCCAGCATCCCTGGTCCATACTAGACATGGACCTCCCATGGCTATGCCCCAGTATCCCTGGTCCACAATAGTGGTCATTACACTGGTTTTTATTCTCAAGCCATAATCATCGGGTCTAGCCCTAATATAGAAAATCGGGGTAATTTACCCATGGTCTTACGCAGCAAAACGCATATTTCTGAGATCACCCTGCGTCCATTTGGTCACAGCTTCGTCCTGTTGTGTAACTGCTTCCCTTTCCCCGCTGCCCCAGAATCCGGGTTGGATTAGAAAGGGTTATGATACCAATAAATAGCTTAGTGCTGTGGGTGTTCTCAACATCTGCATGTAAGCCTTCGTACGCAGCCACGGCAACGGGGAATTCAAATGATGTGTCTCATTTCATCTTCCCCTTGCAGCACGCCGTCGCGGGAGCAAACATTCCCATGAATTATTCGTGTCAAATCACAGAGTCCCCGCGTGCTCCCGAGTGCAAACAAGCACTTTCCTTACATGATGTTTACGGAGCAGAAGCATTAGGTGAGGAACGAGCAGTTTTAGGGCTCGTGTCATTTATTGGGCCAAGAAAAGGAATTGTTTTTTAACACTGAGCTTTGTTCCAGTCTCCAGGGCTTCATATAAAGTAATTAACTAACCATTTCAGGGTCCTTCTCTTGCCCTGAGGCCAAGAGGAAGAATCTGGCCACATCCATGCTACTGAACCCTCTGAGCTTTCATACCAGGGTGGGAACATCCAGCGCCTGCGGGGAATGGGATGAGCAGGGGGGCTCCAGACAGCAGGGCAGCTACGCCACAACCGTGCAGTGTGCTCTCATAAACCAGGAAGGACAGGATGTAATAACGGCTTATGTCGATTTATTGTAAACATTTAATATTGTCAGTCTTCTCCCACGGGAAAGCATCTCTGACTCCTTGAGCTGAAGCCAGGCTGAGGTAGCTGTTGCCTCTACAAAGCCTTGTTCTTGCACAGGATCCTGTCCTAGGGCACTGACAGACACCTCATTCCTGGATGGCTCCCTGAAGAAAGGTAAAGTCTTCAGGACGAGACCCCACAATTCATTACTTTGGCTTTAGGAGGGTTCTCAGCTCTAATATCCTTCACAACACACACTGCTTATTTGCGCACCACGCTCCTGATGCATCCCAGCATCAGAAAAATATCACCCTGGCTCAAGCAGACTTTGTGTTGGAGTTAAAACCTTTGGGCTTTGCAATCTGCCCCCCTCTCTCTTGGCTTCAGCCACCCTCGGTGAAAATTGATTTAGGATTAATTTATCCTTCAAGTGAAATACAGTGTTCGTTTGGGAAGTACCAGACTGAGGGCCACCATTCATGCACAGAGGAGGTCGCAAGGAAGGGGCAATTTTTTCTTTTGGGGATATCAAGGACAAGTCCACCGGGAGGTAAAGCCATGCCTGAAACTCCTGCTCTTACACCGATCAAAGTCAGAGATCTTCTTGGTGACCACCACAGCACCATCCCCACCAGAGTTGTTTCAATAACACACAAAGCAAACCAAGTCACAGTAACGTGACTTTTCTGCACAGACCAGGTTGCTCTCAATCAAGGTCTTTTAGAAGCACACTCCCTAATAACAGGACTCTCCTATAACGGTGTCATCAAAGCCTGGCAATGCCACTCCAGAGCCCATGATCTTAAATAATGTATTTCCCTTCACAGCTGTGAAAACTGCAGTGCCTTCACCCATTCTACTGAATAATGAGAGTGTTTCTGCAAGCTTGCCATGGTAATTTAAAATCAATTTTACTTTCGTATCCCATTATAACTTTTGCTATAGGAAATTAACGCTTTAGTAAATCATATAATGTCTGCAAAAACAACAAAGCGCATTAAATGGTAGTGCTGCAAGGTTTGGTTGATTTTCAATGAAAAAACCAACAACGGATATATGTATTATAAATTAAATATGTACTTTGTACCACATCAGCTATGAGAAACACAGGGGAGGTAGGTGAATTTGGAACGGACCACAACATCTGCCCAGTGATGGAGAGGAACACACCCAGCCACTTCAGAACAAAAGGTACCCTTTGAGGTACCTTTTCGAATGATAGAAAATAAAGTGATTGTAAGACTGGGACTTTTCACACCTGAGCTATGCCTTTTAATAACTTTCATTCAATGTTTTGCAGGAACAGTGTGACTCCATCCATGCTAGAAATCCCAGCAGCATGTGGGAATGTGGAAAAGGGCTGAAGGCTGTCTGTGCACGCTTAAATTGTTAGCATGGTCCTGGCACAGCTTTGTGCTAGGACAATTAGCCTTCTCCAGACAATTCCCAGGCATGGATGAAGAATTAGCCAAAGTTGAGGATCATTTACAATAAAACGTCTGAGATGTCACCCCATTATTTTGGTGGCTTGGACATTTGATTGTGCAAATGTGAGTAGACCATGCAGGCTGGTCTCAAGGTCAGAGAGCAGTCATTGGATACTACCCTGGTTGAAACATAGCCACAAAGTTTGGGCTCCAAGTCCCATGTTTTACCAATTTTTCACTTGAAAGCCAACAGAGAGAGTTCCTTTTTTAAAAGGTGTGAGGTCTATGATAAGGAAACTCCATGGATGGCTGTAGAATGCCTTTCTCCATAAACCAAAGGAAGCACATAGGGGATGGAAACATATCTTTGGGTTGAAAATCAACTTCTCTTTCTTTTTTTCTGGATGGTTATATGGTAAGGTGAGCAAAGACTGCGGTGAGACATGATATTGTGCCTACCTAGATGGATTCAAAAACCCTGTTAAAATCACTATGGTGTTCTTTCTCCTAAATAGAGGTCTACTGAACCAAAGCATGTAACTATTTTTTTTTTCCCAGTTGACTGGTGGAAGCAAAGAAGAAACTAAAAGACAGGAGATGCTAGAGGCAGTTGGTGAGAGCAGATCCTCATGGGGTAGTCCATGGTGGGTAAAGGCTGAAGTTCAGATCCCTGCTCAAAAAGCAGGTTCATGTGTCAGCAACAGACAAAGGCCTGGGGGAAGAATAAGAGGATCTGAGGTTGTCCCAGACAAGACTGTGCCCAGCCTGCACCTGTGGGTCAGGCAGTTGGGCTGTAGGAGGACAGATACCACTTTTGGAGGTGCCAGGTACCAGAATGGCTAAAGCATCATCCTTCTGTGTGCATGATGGTCACCAGCCTCATGGCCAGCACTGTGGAGGGGTTGTTAATGGGCAGTGGTGATAAATAAAGCTCACTTCAGCTTGTCACCCTTCAGGATATGACCTGAACCCAGGTCTTCTGCTGGCTGTCAGCTGGCTTCACCAACTGATTGCAATGTATGGTGGAGGAACCTGTTCTTCCTCCTGTACTTCCTTTCCTGCATTTGGGAAATAATGCTCAAACCTTCTGGTGATACTGGTGTGAAAGCCAAAGCTGTATCATCCATGGCAGATGAACTGCTCCAGCACTCCCAGACTTATGGGGCTGCTTTTCTGCCTGTTTTCCAACCGATGAGCAGAAATTTGCAGAACGTGTTAGTTACCTCCAGTCCTTTCCATGACAATCGCTTCAATAAAAAAAAAAAAAAAAAGAAATGTTAAAAAGAAGAAGAAGAATCAAAAAATCCACCTGTCTCTGAGTTCCCTCATTTAAATTGCTACGGCCATTCAAAAGCGAGGTGCTTCATGCTGTCCAAACCTCCAGATTACCCAGCCCAGCTCTTTAAATGCACAGGACAAAAAAAAAAAAAAAAAAAAAAATATAAAAAAAAAGGCATTAAGCTGCGCCTTCATCTCCTCTCCTGACGATGCCTGCTTTCAGCCCTTGCTGCCAGCAGTCTCCTCCTACCATCAAAGGTGAAACTGGCTCCAACGTGACAAGTAACAAAAGCGCCGGCTCCTCACTCCGGAGCCGCGAGTCATTAGGAAGTTCCTGCCTCTCTCCCAGTTGTGCGTTAATGAGGGAACGGAGGGAGAGCCGGGGATGGATTTGCTCTGTGTTTGAGAACCAGCTCGGGAGATGAAACCTGCCGTTCAGTGGCTTTCACAGGAAAACCGCTCCCCTCCCAGGCTCTAGAAAAACCTCATCAAAACCGGTGTATGCAGCCTGATCCAAAGGACGGGGGAGGAGGAGGGCTGGGGATGGATGGCTCCTGCAAAGCCCGGTTGCAGAAAGCCCCTCCGGTCAGCCCCTCATTTTTTGGGGGGGCATTTTGTGTGTGGGTTGAGGATTTTAAATGCAAGATGACTTTGGGATTAATGCCAAGGGTGCACAGCACGATTGGTGAATGGAAAGCCTGGGTGGCTGTTTAGCATGGACTTAACAAAAACCTCCTTAATGGTATGTAAATCCTGGATCCACATCAGATGGGAGATCTCACCACCTGAGGGTGCTGAGGCACTGGCCCGGGTTGCACCCAAAAGTTGTGGATGCCCCATCCCTGGAAGTGTTCAATACCAGGTTGGATGGGGCTTTGAGTAACCTGGTCTAGTGGGAGGTGTCCCTGCCCAGGCAGGGGGTTGGAACTAGATGATCTTCAAGGTTCCTTTCAACCCAAACCATTCTATGATTCTATGATCTGGTTTTCTTTCCTTATTAGCTTGGCAGTGTTTGTAAAATAGGGGCAAGAAGGAAGAATTGTGACAGATGGGACAGAAAAGCTGTGTCTACACCTGCAGAACTGCCCCTTGGGCCCCCTCTTCCTCATACATGCCGGGGCATGGGAGACACACCCCATCCCCAGATGGACACCCTTAGCTACTTCACAAGATGGGATATGGAGGCAGAAGACCATCTTGGACCAAAAGTAAAACCCTTCCCATGAAAGCTTTCCCAATACCAGTGTTTTCCCACCTAAACCAGTTGCTTTTGACAAATGGACATCTTCCTTCAGGGGACAGTAAGCAGCTTCACTGTAAAGTGCCTTGTTTGTCTTAATGAGTATTTTGCCGAGGCGCAGACACGCAGTGACCTCCACCCCTGCCACGTCAGCCGGTGAAAGCACAACTGTACGCTAAGAGGTCTGGGCTCTGCAGGGCCTCTTGGGAGAGGACAGGGTGTCTCATGGGCCTCCCGGTGTACAGTAAGTCCTGGGGGATTACTCATGCGACGCCACACCACTATGAAGCTGGACGGGCAAGCACGTGGAGAAGGGAGTACAGTAAAAAAGAAAACTTCCCTTGGCCCATCCTCTATCATCCCAAATCAGCGAAAGGCTGCCTGTGCCAGGGGTGCAACGTCCAAGACAATCACGGCTGACAGTGCCTTCGAGGGATGCTGTCAAAGAGTTTTAGGTTCACCATTCGGTGAAGGAAAGATTTCGTGACCGACTTCATGGGAAGGAGCCCCTTTGCAGACATACTGGGAGAGCAACCTGCAGCCGGCATGGCTTAACCCCTGGTTGCCACAGCCCGATACTGCTGCAGGATGGTGCCACCATCCTTGAAGGTGAAGGTTGGGTCAAAGAGGCAGTCGCAGAGGTTGGGTGAGGACTCAGGCAAGGATGAGGAGGTCCACGTGGAAAGCTCTTATTAGGTGGGTGGTGGCAATGCCGTGGTGCAGCCAGCCCTGGTGGGATGGGGAGATGCCCTTGGCTTCTCCTTCTGGTCCATGTTTTTAGTAGTCTGGGGACTACAGGTCACCAGCTTGATGCGAGACTTTGGCAGAACCTTGGGGTTCATGGTGAGCGGATGTGCAGTGTGCGCTCAGGGCATCAGGTTATTTGTGTCTCCAACATCAGACATCTGATGTCAACCGAGCTTCCTCTGTGACCAAGGGAGAGCAAGGGGCAAGTGCAGAGGGTGACTCATCTCCTGAAACCAGCCTCCTGCACTGAGTCATTCTTTGGAGGAACCTTTCTCTCAGACAGAGAGCAGGAGGATGAGGTGGTACACCAAAACCGTGGGTAACAACTGCTGTCAATGCTTCTGATGGCTGGAGGGTGTGGGGCTCCTTCCAGGTGGCACTCAGGGACCCACTACTCACAGGTCCATCCACGCTGGTAACGCGCAGTGCCCTTTATATTCAACAGGAGGAAAAAGTTGTAGTTTTTTTACTGTGAGTGACATCTGATGTGCTTCAGAAGCCTGCTTTAGGCTGAGGTGAATTATGAGTTTAATTACATATTATATACCTCTTTCGGAAATACCTCCATTGCCAAAGCACTGTCAGATGAGGTGAATCCCGTCCTTCTGGTCCAACCATTCTCCTATTTAGAAATAGTCTACATATTCATCCAAATCTGTTTTCCGACACTAAACTGTTGCCCCACTTTCATCTTTCCCAGGATTTTGCACACAAGTCACTTTATGTAATGACTCTGGAATAAATTTTTAAATATTTTGAATTTTTTTATCCAATTCATGAGCACCACACAGGACAATGAACCCCAACGAAAAATGTATAATGAATAAATAAACCACATACATACATACATACCTTTAAACATAGACAAAGGTTCATACGTATGTACAAACCTACATGTATGCATACCTACGGCTTATCTACTCTTTATAGGTGTATATACAAGTGTGTGCATATATACACATAGAGGTATATCACATCTATAAATAAATGCATGAAAAACTGATTCATGAACTATATATGAATAAATAAAAATATGTGTGTATATATATAATATATATGAACATATACACGGTTTATTTATTCATTTATACATCTATACAAACAATCTCCTACTGGTGGAGTAGGTCAAACCAGGAACTGCTGTCTGATGTAAATATGGGAAATCAGCATTGAGGTCAAGCTGGGATAAATAAATGAGTATTTTGAAGATTTGGGGTACAAGGCCTTTGGAATGATTTGGGAAAGCCCTTTTTAGAAACCTAGGAGATGTCACTTCTTGGCAAAATTATTCTTCCTGGTTGTATTTCGCCTTTTAAGCTTCATATTCAGTCTATGCTATCTGTAGTGCTGCGTGGGATGACCCATTACCGTGTAACGTATTATCATGGCAAAATGCTATTTCAAAATAAAATAGAATAGAATAAAATAAAATAAAATAATGAAATATGCAGCTGTAACTCCATACAGATTGACTCATTGTCTTTAGAAGGGCAAAGGGTTTCTCACTGGTGATCCAAGGAAGCAGCTGGGTCCTGGTACCCCTTGTTGCAGCTAAAGATAAAGAGAAAAGTCTCTATATCAGGTTCTGCTCCACATGGAGGCATCAAGAGGCTCTCGCTGTCCTTCCCCCATCCCCACCCTCTCCAAGGCGTGACATGAGCTGAACTTTCCTCAACATCTGGCACCTCTTTCAGCCCTTCCATCACTCCCCTGCCTTTCTCTGGTTTCCCTCCTGGTCTGGATGGAGTCTCCTCGGAGCCAGTGCAGCCACGTTGGCAGCAGAGATCATATTGCTGCTCCTGGCTGCTCGGGAGGGATGGAGGAGCCTCTCCTGCCGCAGCCGTGTGATGGGGACCCATACTCAGCCACCCCATCCCTGCATCCCTGAGCTCCACCTCCTTCCCGGCAAGTCCCGTCTCCCAGTCTTTGTTCTGGGAGGTGCGACTTTACGTTTGATCTATAACATGGGCGTGGATATGACTCATTTGATTATATACATACACACACGCGTCCCAGCCCGATGTATATATAAAGGAATCTCTTTCATATTAAGTCATTAACCAAATCTAAGCTCAGACACGGAGCTGGCAAACTCAGTGGCTGCAGAGACATTCCCCTCCTGTTTCCCCTGCCTTGGCATTTAGTTCAGCTTTTGATAATCTCAAGGGTAGAGATTATCTACCCTTGAGAGGGTATCTCGAGAGGGTTGAGATTATCTACCCTTGAGGCCAGAGGGGCTAATTTATTAATGCCCTGAGGTCTGGTAAGGAGGGGGGAAAGCAGACACAGACAAGAGCCCTGGACAGAGAGCATGGCAGGGCAGAGAGGAACAGTTCTCCACCGTGGTGAAGGGTGGACGTGCCACCCAGGAGAGCTGGGGGATGATGCTATGAGACGAGGTGAACATCTCACTGTGGAGGAAAGAGAAACAGCCAGGATACAGCACTTTGCCTCTCCTGGAAAATCACTAAAGCAAGCAATAGTAATTGGAGAGCTACTTGTAAGCTGGGCATCTTCTCCCCTGCTAAAAGCTTTGCCTGTAGCACTGAAGGAGTGGCTTGTGATAAAAATATATATATATTAAAAATATCTGCTCTGACAAGCGTGAAGCCAGAGAGCAGAGAGGGAGGGGAGGAGGTAAGGCGGGTAGGAATCATAAATCAAAATGCTTTGCCGCTTCTAATTAAATCCACCAACCTGTTTGAAACAAAACCCGCTCCCGGTCAATGGGAAGGAGATGGGTGACGAGAAGCTGCCACTGCCTGATGGCCACGGTGGCCAACTGGTCCCTCTGTAAGGCTGAGCCTCATGCAGGACTACGGTGGCCTCAGTGCCTTTACGCTGTGTTTTCAGCTTCAGAAAAGCCTCCCACCATCTGTGCCAGGCAGAGAAAGCGGGAGAAGGCAGAGCGATCGCAGCGGGGAGAGGGGGGAGAAGCTTTGCAGGCTGTAAAGGAAGGGCTGGAAACCACCTCACTGCACCGCGTCCTCTCCAGCCAGACGGCTGCAATGTGCTTCTGCCAGCCCTGCAGCCACCGCGGCTCCTGCAACCGGCACAGCCCAGGAACGGGTCAGAGGAGCAAAAATCAGACAAAAGGGAGGACGGAAAATGGAAGAAAGCGAACCAGAAATCATGCTACTGCTGCGCTGTCCAGGATCATAGAATCATAGAGTCACAGAATGGTTTGGGTTGGAAGGGACCTTAAAGATCATTCAGTTCCAACCCACTGCCCTGGGCAGGGACACCTCCCACCAGACCAGGTTGCTCCAAGCCCCCTCCAACCTGCCCTTAAACCCCTCCAGGGATGGGGCAACCTGGGCCAAGCTCTCACCACCCTCACAGCAAAGAACTTCTTCCCCACATCTCATCTCAGTCTCCCCTCTTTAGGATGCTGCGTGTTGTCTGTTTGTGGTTCCCACTCGTCTCCAAAGGATGTAGCAGAACTAGAAAAGGTTCAGAGAAGGGTGGTAAAGGTGTTTTGAGGGATGGAGCAGTTTCTATATGAAAAGCCACCACAGAGACCAAAACTCTTCAGTCCAGAAAAGGGACAACTGATGTGACATAAGATAAACAGCTATAAAATCACGATCACCCTGCAATGAAAGATTTTCCTTGCAAGAGCAAGGAGCCCCATATGAAATGGTTAGGTGACAGTTCAAACCTACCAAAATGAAAGCTCTTTTTTTTTTCTGTATGGCACAGTTAAACTGGGCAACTCCCTCTCATGCTGCCAAGCATTTAGACAAAAAAAAATAACACAATAGACGAATTCAACCACTGAGGAAAATTCTGTTATTAAATGGACAGCACCACCTAGCTCAGGAAAGCCCTTCGGGAGCATCCTGGGATGCAGCATTGTGTTTGCCTTGCTCTTACACCCTCCTGCTGTTGCTCAACCTGCGCTTGATGCACTTAAAAGCTGGCTGGCCCAGCACAACTGTTATTTTTTTCAGTACCAAGCCTGGCTCATTTCAAGTTTCTTAGCAAATTCCACCAAAAGTTGAGTTGGCATCTGCAGGGCAACCTCTGCTGAGCCTGCTGCTTGAGACTCCAGAAAAAGTACTCAATACACTGAAATCTTGGGTGGGGATGGCTTTGCCTTGGCTTTTCCAAGACTCCTTCAAAAGCTGCCCCAGTTGAAGCACTTGAAGCCCCAGAGGTGCTCAGGGAGAAGCTGGGGGGCTGAACTGTGATTTGTCCCCATCCCATCTTCTGGTTGCAAATATCAACATACACTCATTGTGTGTTGGGGACCAGATGATGGGAGGAGGAAGGTGGTCGAGGGCATCAAAGCCATCGACGATGGTGTCTTCAGCAGGGAGTGGTGCAGCTGGTCAAAGATCTTCTAAACAACCTACAACTCCTTCCACTTCCTAGACCTTTGCTCCCCGCCTTGTGCACTGGCTACTGAATGGATTAGGGGATCTTTATCAGAGGCTAATGTTTTTCTAACGATCCTATTGATTGCGAGTGGAAATCTTAATACATGTTGGAAAGAAGGAGGAGATAAAAGAGCAAGCTCTGGAGAAACACACTTTACTACTACTCTTCAGTCACCAGACAAAATAAACACTGTGAAATTTCCGCAGGTTGGTTGAAGTGCCGTGTTAGTGCTAAATATTGCTGTGAATTGGGCAAAGTGAAAGTGACAATTAAATACATAATAAATGACTGTTTGTGGTGTTTGTTTTTTTTTCTTCACAGACTGGGAGGTGGCGTAACAGGACACTAATGAGCTTCTGGAGTGATTGCCCTTGGCACTTGGGGTAGGGAATTTCACTTGAGAACATCAGCAGATCCCTGTCTTGTGTTTTGTCTTGCAGAAAGCTATCCAGGTTCGATTTATATAATGGGGAAAAATAATAAAAATCATGGTCCCTGTTGGTGATCTGTTCTCTCTACGACCTACCCACACAGTTCAAAGATGTGAGACTTGTTTCAAGTTGGAATTTGACTGACATCCCTTTCCAAACACGGGAGCTCACTAGGCGATTTTATCTCCTTACAGCAGGTATCACCTTCCTGAGGGGGAGGAACGAAGGGTGCCCATTCGAGAGGTGGCTGTGCTTTTAGAAATCAAAAGTTCACCCACTGGGGCTGTTCTGACTCGTGAGACAAGGAGCCATGGGAACCTTTGTTAGCATTTCACAGTAGAGTGGGTTGATATTTTTTAATCAACATTTGCATGCTTTAACTTCACTTCTATTTTATTTTTATCCATCTCCTTTCTCCGCATATTTTCAGAGGACAAAAGGAAAGAAAGAAAGAGAACTTTTTAATTAAACTTTTGAAGAAAACTATAGTACAAAGCTGTTCTTTATATTGCAGGAGACAAATCACTGCAAACATTCTGAAGAGCCCTGCCTATCCTACCCCTTTTGATGCAATGTGTCAGTGCAATCACACCTCAGAAGTGATCTGGGGTCCAAGTTTGGCTTCAGATTGAAGCGGGGCACCAGATGAACTTCGCTGTCACTACCTGTTTATCAGACTAAGGAGCTGAGACAGGACAATATGATGCTGGACACATCTTGGGTACCTCAGGCAATGGACAAGCACGCCATAACCATCCCATCCTGATAAGCCACACAGGCACGCAACGGACCCTGTGTTTGGGCACAAGATCTTCTGGATAGACATATTATATCTGTGTTATTAAATCAAGGTCTTAAGACCAACACCTTTCCATCTGAACTTCTTTAGGATGGTCCTTGCTACAGGTTCTGCCCATTCTTACAATTTTTTTGGCAAGCTTCAAGAATTAACTTGGGCAGGGACAACAGTCCTGATATGGCCACTCTGGGAGGATAAGAGAGTATAAGAAAATGGATGAGGCCAAAAGGCCGTGTCTTATTTACTAAGTATATACCTAGCCAGAATTTCCTGACCTGCAATTCAGCATGGCTAGCTTTCTCCTCGGAAACACCTTCCTATAGTGACTGGTAGAAATTTGGACTATAAACGGAACCAGGAATTGGATAGACCTCTCAGCTACTAAAGATTTTGAGGTCTGATCCACATTTTTCAAAGGAAAATTCAACTTTTCAGAAGAAGAGGAAGCTTAAAACCCCACAGGATTATAGAAATATCATGATGTTTTTTCCTAGGACCTGTGATTCGGATGCTCCATATTTTCAGTCTCAAAAGGACAAGGTTTCTGGGCAGACGTGAATTTCTTGGATGTGCCTTCTTCCCAGTGTATGTGACTTTATGCAGATAAGATCTAGTGTCCTTTTACGAAGAAGACATGGAGGCATCCAGCACGTGTCTCTACTCCTGGGTGACCCAAACTTTGTTGTCTCTGTCTTTGTGCCTCCAGAAGCAACTGCCAGGATGGTGATTTTGGAGCTGACGGAAACCCTCGTGGGTAAAATGCTGGCCTTGATGTGGCTCTCGGTGCAAGCAAATGGAACAGAGGTCACAGTTTATCCTTAAGCATCCCCCCCCACTGTAGTCAAAAGGGATAAAAAAAGGAAAAATGAAAGAAACCTGCAAGAAACCCCTCATGAGAAAGGTGTGAAGGCAGAGTGCTGCTGTGGGGCTGGAGCTGGGCTACCTTTAACCACACCACCACCCACCGGCAATGAGAAGGAAGGTCTGACTGGTCCAACATCAAAGAAACTTGCCTTGTTGGTGGGCTCCAAAACACCCTCCTGTTACACACCCGTGAGGAGGCGTCTTCTTGAGGAGCCTGGGCTCTACGCTTTAAGATAGCTATGAGGATGTCACCTAGCCACATGCTGCTGGTCCAGAAGGGTATGGGGCTTCCATAGGTCCTATATCCAAGCTGCCATCCCCATGTGGATGTCTGTGGGTATCTCAAGTGATGCTAGCCACCTGTATTTAGGCAAAATGCTGAAGCTGAAAAAGCAGTAAATAATAAATAATGCAACAAGCTGAACTGAATCTTAGGTGACTAAAATGTACGTGTCTACTTTTGAGTTAGTTGCCCCAGGTCCTTTCTGTAATCAACTGAGAGAAATGCATTTCTGCTACTTTAGATACATGTTTCCCTCCATTAACTCTAAAGGGGATTGAGGTAACAGCTCAGAAATAAGTGTCTACATTGTAGAGGTTTTCTCCTGGTTAGATGGGTCCCACTATTTATACCTTCTTAGTTTTCCCAAAGGTAGATGCCCCTTTGGTTTGTTCATGCTCTTTATCCAAGAATCCCAGTTACTGTATGTTGTAGTTTTACTGCCTATAAATAAAAAATACGAATACCCTGAGTTTTTTTTTAAAACACCCAGAAAAATGAAGCCTTGTTCCGGTCTGTAATGGAAGGGATGGGTTACTACACAAGACAAGAAGGCATCAGCTATTAATAATACCTTACTCTGTGTCACACCTCTCACTACACAGTGTCACTGTGGAGCTCCTACCACTTCGGCTCTGCTGTCAGTGATGGGCCAATTCTACATGGGCTGAATCAACGCTACCCCAGAACTGGAATGGAGAACTATAAAGATCTCAAAGAGGGATATTTCAGGAGAAAGCAAAAAAAGAAAAAACAAAAAAGCCCTCTGCTCCCGACTAACAGTAGACCAATGATAAGGGCTTCCTCAAACCCTCCTCAGTTGGCTCATTAAACACCACTGAACCCTACGAACTGACAAAACACTTCTTCACTGGTGCCAACGAGGGTCTCGTCATGCTTCCATGGACTTCAGAACAGCATTTTGGTCATCAGCCCCAATTCTCCTGAGCAGTTTGGCAGCGGTAGGGTAGACAGCAGTGAATCCGGCTAATGGGCACGACAAGGAGGGATGCTCCCCCTCCACACCCTGGCAAGGAAGGTCCTTGGATCTAATGGTTCATATCCTGGCCTGCTCCCTCCTTGCACAGGAGCATTTGCCTGTCAGATTAATAATGCAGTCAATGCAGCTTGTCACCATGCATAAGGTGAGCTGTGATAAGCCCAGCATCCGATAAAGCTGTCTTCAACACTGACAGCTTGTGTAATTTCCCAGACTGTCGGCAGCGAAGGAATAGGAAGAAATTTAACGGGACTCTTCCAAAGTATTTCTTGGGCTTGCTGATCCTGCCAGCAGTGGGGGAAAATAGGGAGGTGAAGACCAGGATCAGTAACAGGGTGCAGTGCATGATGGCAGCCCGAAATCCCCACAACAAAATCCTCCCATCTGCCTTTGCTGAGACACCAGGTTTAGTGGATAAGAGTAACTGCAAAGGACTTCTGTCGAGCACTTGGCTCTGTGTCACGCAATATTCAGGTGGAAAAACAGCCCAACAGCTCTCCTGCCTGGCTGAGGTTGCAGAGAATCAGAGAAACATTTGGGTGGAAGAGAAATCTGGAGATTTCTGTCTGACCATCTGCCTGAAGCAGGACTATGCCCAACACCTGATCAGGTCAGCCATGGTGTGGGCTAACCAAGCCTTGACAACCTCCAGGGATGGAGGTTCCCCCACTTTCCTGAGTATCTCTTCCAGTGCTGCACAATCTCCTGCGAAAAACCTTTTCCCGATGTTCAGTCTGAACATCCCAACATTTCAGAGAAACAATATTTGACTGGAGTACGGCCAGAGCCAAGGGGAGTGATGTATGAATCCGGGTAACAGTTTTGCATTAGAAGTAAAAAGGCATCAAAGAAAGAGCAGGAAAGTAGAAGAATTCTAGCCTGACATTTTAAAAACGAACTGCCAGCAGTTACCTCACAATAAAATGGAAAAATCACCCTGAAACAAAGGAGCTTTTTAAAAATAAAATGTCCAAAAGCAGAGGGTGAGCTGCACGGGGAAGGGGAGGGTCCGCCTATTGAATGTGGAGAGGGTAGGAGCTCTCAAAATCAGGTAGTGAAATCAGGGGCAGACCCCCCCCTTCATTCAGTGTCCCTCCTGAATTTCCACCCCTGCCTGAACCCACCCAGCGCCCTTAACCACCACTATGGGGGTGTACCTCGGACCACGCCGCGTCCCCGCAGACCCCTCCTCTGCAAACCATGAGTTCAGAGACCACACCAGGCATTATGTCATCCTGCGAGGAGGAGCTGGGCAACCCTGCAACCACTTCTTGCCCAAGCCCTTCTATTCAACCCCTCCTCCAGCAGCTTTGCTGAAGAACTGGAAAAAGGAGCCTGGCCGCAGGGGAAGGGTATCACAAGAGGAGGTTTCCCCCCTTTCCCAGACCCGCACCAGGATCTCCCCATCAGCATCTCGATATCAAAAGGGCTGCCGTGCGGGGTTGAGAGCGGTTAAACTGCCTCCCCGGCTGCTCTTCACCTGCTGTGCGTAAAAGGCAGCTCCCTCTCGCTCGCAAGAAATCCCCCTGTGTGCAGCATAAAGGTGATGTCATCCTCTCCCCACTCCCGAAATCCAGCTCCTTGCTGAAACCAGGCTTGGGGGTTGGTGTTATTAACAGTGCCTTTTGACACATCCTGTGCTCTAATGATATTTTTCTTTTCTCCTTTTTCTTTTTTTTTTCTTTTTCTTTTTCTTTTTCTTTTTCTTTTTCTTTTTCTTTTTCTTTTTCTTTTTCTTTTTCTTTTTCTTTTTCTTTTTCTTTTTCTTTTTCTTTTTCTTTTTCTTTTTCTTTTTCTTTTTCTTTTTTTTTTTTTTTCTAAATTTTCCACTCCACTTTTCGCTTTTTGCTGCACAGTGACCAGGCTCCTGAGAATCAGGTTGATTAAATTTCTATGCCTTGCAGCTTCCCTGGAGTCCACATAATTTATGTAAATACGAGAGATAAGGAACGAGGGGGAATCACAAGAAAAATGGAGCATTAAGCCGCCAAGATCCATTAAATTCTCCATCACCCTTTTCAGAATCTCAATGTTCAGCCGTACCCGCCCCCATGTTTTCCCCCTGCCACAGCAGCATGGATCAAATTAACACTCATCGGGCTGAGGAAATCCACAGGATCAGTCCTGCCTCCTGCCTAACATTTGGGTTTAGCCCTGCATGCAATGAATCAGCGCACAAAACGAGCCCTGTTTGAAAAGCAGGTGGTGCAGCTGGTTGCAGCCTTCTTGCCTGGCTGTATCACAAGGGGATGCCGAGCAGCTGGAGCTCCCTCCGGGCGGGAATGACGCAGGGCACATCCCCATGTCCATAGGTGTTCTTGGGTAAAGCAAGATGAGCAGGGCTTCTCCGTTTGGGGATATTTGGGAGACCCTCTGCATTCTTTTGGGGTGTATCAGAGAATCATAGAATCACA
>VXAK01016651.1:0-10527 GCA_013399435.1 Arenaria interpres
AAAGAAAGAAAGAAAGAAATTAAATTTCTTCTCTAGGAGATCTCTCATTTCTGCAGTCCCAGCTCTGTACCTACTGAATGAAACAGAAGAGTATAGTCCCTTCAAACAGTTATTTAGACAAATTAATTTTGACTTAGACATTAGGGCTTAACATAATACAATTCACAATATTCAGAATAAAACAATTATTAATCACACTTACTCTGATCCTAAGTTTCTTTAACAAGCAGAATATTCATTCATTGTCAAAGAAGCTTTTGAAAGTCCATGTGCTCTCCTTTTGTGAGAAGAAAATATTTGAAATCTGCAACTTAGTATTGTGGATGAATGAAGAACCTGTATACTACATGTTCTCTTACAGGAATCCAGAAATTTTGTCGAAATAAAGCTTTCCTTGACTGCATGTGGAGATAAATTTTTAACAATTTTGAAAGGAATTTTACTATTATAGGTTACAACATGTATACAGTTTCAGCTGGATAAAGAAACCAGTAGGAGTTTTGCAGTAGTTTGGAAAGATGAATGCAATGTAGGGACAAAAACTCTACCTAAATCCTCCTTCTGGTAAATCAATACAAGAATAAAAAAAAAGTCTTTATCTAATTTTCTTCATGGAATAAGGTATACAGTAGAATATAAGATTTTTATATTACTTTTATATTAATAGAAATGTATTCTCCAATTTTGGACACAAAAAAGCTGAAACACGTCAACTGTATTTTACATGTTAAAAAATTCCTTTTTGTATTCATTCATAATATCCAACAAAAATACTGTATATTTTGTATAATTTTTGTATATTTTGTATTAATTGGCACACTGCTACCAAGAGAACATTAACATACTATATGTGCAACTTATGACGTTAAGTAGTAGTCCAAGACTCTATTTTTCCTGAGAGTAAAAGAAAATTCTGTTCAGCTACTATTCAGCAAAGAAAGGCAGGTTTATTTGGTCTTGCTCACAAGTTTTGGGTAGTAATTGGTTTATAACTGGCTGCTATTATAGACTATTATGAGGCTTAGAAGGGCTTACAGGCTGTCTCTTCACATGATATGACAACAGTTTCAGCCTCTGAAGATGAATTCAAACAGAATGTCACATAGTCCTAGTAGTATTTAGGAAAAAGGAGTGTAGAAAATAGATTTTAAAACATACTATTAGCCCTAGTCTTGTAAATATCATTGTAATTCCCTTTCTTTTTTTTTGTCTGGGTGTGTCAGAGTAGGAGTCCTAGCAAATACGTGCGGTCTAAAAATTCCTAACACATCATGTGCACTTTTATTAATGTGAATCTACACGACTCAAGCTACTGTAATCACCAAGCTCAAAATCTATTACCTAGGAAGCCAGAGGCTAAAATGTTGATTTCACCATCAAGTCTATATTTAAAACAAACAAATAAGCAAAGAAACAAATGTCCACAACCTTACAACAAAACCCTCAAACAGAAAACATAGGGGATTAATTAGAAATCTTTCTCACAGGCCAGTATGTGCTACTGAGAGAGTGGTGGCGAAGACAGCTGTAGGTAGTGGATAAGAGTATTTGCAGCTAGAGGCATTCTTACATTAGCACAGGTGGTGAAGACCGAAAAGCACTTTCATTGCTTTCTGTTAACATGGTGGTAGCAGCAGTGGGTTTCTGAGCACAGTGGAGGTAGAGGCTAGTAGTTAACAACATTATTGTAGCTGCAGTTCTTATGATTAGGAACTTTTGTTTGTTGCACTATTTAGAAAGCCTTTTGGAAATAACCTTTATTCGGGATGGGGGTTGGAGGGAGTAGGAGACTGAGGAAAATAACTGCTATGAGCCACTCAGCCTGGGACAGAGTGGAGAATAGCAAGCCAGGTGGAGCAATTGCTCCTCTGGGAGGGCTGAGTCCCAAGGGATCATGGCACATAACAGTCCCCTTAAATGGGTGCTTCTCATTAAGAATACTTTCCAAGCCTGTGGCTTTCAGCACTCTTTCTTTCATCAAGGGGCTGCGGGACTTCCTGTTCCATCTGAATATAAAAAGCAAGGCTATTACAAACTCTGGATTTAGGGTTGTATCCTTATTACTGCATCCAAGGAAGAATCATATCCCCTCTCTTATTAAACCAAAACTAACAGTTGCGAGAAATTGGTGTACTATTTGAAAGCTTCTGTTCATGTAGCATATTTTTTCAGTAGAGCCCCTTTCTTGCATAGAAAGGTAATTTTTTTATTCTACTGCACAGCATTTCAGGAGAAAATGAGATCATTTCAGCTCATTTAGCAGAGTAGAGAGAACAGATTGGATTATCTTTTTCTTATTTCGGTTTTTTTGTTGTGGTAGTTTTTTTAGAAATTATAAATTACTTGAATTTTTATCCATTTCGCTTTATGCTTCTCACGTCAGACAGGAATTTGACTAAGTCACTGTCTGTCATTATGATCAGAGTGAACGTGCAATGTTAAGACCACAGTTATAGCAATAATTTCTTAGGGTTTGTTTTGTTTAACCCATTGTCTTTCCTTGTAGTTACCTGGATTTGTTTACCTCCTTCTCTAGGCAATAATCAGTTGTGAGAAGTCCATCTATTTATTAAAATGGATTTAAATTAATCTAGGCTAAAGTAATTTTATCTCCTGTACCCCCAGATCCTCTTCATATAAATCCTTAATTCATAACTTAAACTTAGAGGATGTAAAATTTGAAGTTACCTTTAGATGACTAACCACAACTAAAAATATTCAATGAATGCAGGATGGCAACCACCAGAACTTTCTGACTTTCAGTGCATACTGAAGTGAGAGACCAGAGAAGACTACAGCTCCCTTAGTTTTCCTGAAAAATCCCTATGCCATCCATTGTGGGATAGGACTCACTTCTGTTAATGAGTAACTTCTGAACAGTATACGGTTGGGTAGTAAAACATTTGGGTTGTGTGGGAATATTTTTACATATACACAACACATACAAATAAACATTAATATTGTATATATTTAAAAGAATGAAAAAATAAAAGTATATATTAAAATTACTCTTTAAAAGTCCCTTCAAATATACTGTTTACTTAGTAACCCAATGCCTATTCAAACATTATCCACTATTAATTACAGCTGCAGAGGCATACTTCTCTCTTTTAAGCTTATACATACCATTTCTAATTAATTCAGAACACCAGTTATCTGCCTACAGATGGGCATATTCTACGCTCAGTATAATTATTCAGCAAAGACTTCAGCATTTAATCACATTTGCTGCGAGAAGAGAACTGCATGACCATGGCAATGACACTATACACCTGCATAGATCTGATTGCTAAAGCAGATCCTAAGACCCTAATTTAGAAGAGTACATAAGCTCACACCTATCTGCGAATATGCCCTTAGGTGTCACTGACACTTAAACAAAAAAGTTGAAGTAA
Organism: Arenaria interpres; assembly: GCA_013399435.1. Classification (NCBI taxonomy): domain Eukaryota; kingdom Metazoa; phylum Chordata; class Aves; order Charadriiformes; family Scolopacidae; genus Arenaria; species Arenaria interpres. Next base: position 3,396 of record VXAK01016651.1, read on the forward strand.
TTTTGTGACATTGGACATCACAACAGGCACAGCGTGCTGCAAGGTAGCACTTCACTCATAAGCATTACCACAATAAAAGCAAACAATGCTGATTTCAGACAATGGGTAGCAATTGCTTATCTACAATCTAACTTTCTTTCTTCAGGATATAATTTTCTGTGCAAAAAAACAAATGTGGGAAAATAAAAGGAAGCCTTCTGCACCTTCAAGATAGTGACTGATCTTGGTACTGAATGTTTGTTCTTCTGGGTAATTTTTTTTGGCTTACACAACATACAGAGGTTATGGGCACTTCTGAATACAAATGATAATAATTTTACTGAGAAAGAAGAGAATGAAAAAAAAAAAAGAAAGTTTTTCTGAGAAAAACAGAACTACAAAACTTACCAGTAAAACCAGCTAAAACGGGGAAAAGAAAAATGGAGGGAGAGTGGTTTAGATGTTCACAGAGAAACTTGCACAGTTCAGAGCTTGCACCAGAAGAGTCATCGTTGTCTATAAATGGAAGAGAAATGTTAGACAAAGGTGACTGAAAAGCTTGACATGAAAAATCACCCGATGTTGCATTAGTAAAATCTACTTAGTTACTTATGATTGATTTTGATATCAGCAACCAAAGGAAGAAGGAAATTAATAGCAAGAATTAGATACAGATGTAATGAAAAGTCATATAGGCTTCATGTTATACATTTTCTCTTAAAATGTTTCAAGCAAAGGAAACGAGTAATGCACAGGAACAAAACTTATCCCCAAATTTTAATACGTAAAGCACTTGCAAAGTTAACTTTAACTTGAACAATGACTAGAAGAGCACTGAGGCATTTTACTGTACAACATAAGAAACAAAACTGATATATGCTATAGCTCAAACTTTTACTACAAAACATAAAACTTACAGTCTTTCTACTGTTCTCCTTAAATTCCTTAGTCCAGATGAAGTTACCAGTTCAGCTCTGAATGCCTGCTTGAAGAGGCAGCTGGGGTTCCCCCCTGAAAAATGAACATTATAGGTGGTCTTACACAAGTTCTCAGTAAAGAGTGGATGAATAGGAGGTCCTAGAGTGAGTGGGATGACACAAGCAGGTGTTCCCCCCCTCTTTTTTTTTTTTTTTTTTTAAATGACAATTTTTCTTCAGCCTTTGAAAACCAGGAGGAAAATGTGTTTTTTACATAGGCATATATAACATAATATATAATCTAACAGCATAATCTGCTTTCAAACTTCACACAGGATGTAACATCTTGTCATATTCACACTTAAAAGATTGAGCTCTTCTGAAAATTGAGCCCTATCTTGAACTGTGTTCCTCTAAAAATACCAGATGAGAATTCAGGACCAGAAACTTTACGCAGAATAGAAAAGAAAATCTGAAGATCCTATGAACTGTGCAATTTTACAGGAAGCTTCTCATTATTCAAGACATATTCAGTCAATTTGGAGTCAAAAAGTCACAGGATGATCATTCACAAAAGTTCAAGTAAGTCACCTTGCAAATCCATACTTGATGGATACCTACATCCACAATTCGGTCAAGCTATTTTTGATTTGGGTGGTTCAGTAACTTTATGCATTAATTCTAATAATAGGCAGATCTTAAAAAGACTGACTATTCAGTCACTGTGTATGTGCACAGCGAAGAGTGTGCACGTGGAGGTAAGTGATTCTCCTCCTCTGCTCTGCTCTGCTCTTCTCTGCTCTGCTCTACCCTACTCTCATGAGACCCCACCTGGAGCAACGCCATCCAGTTCTGGGGGCTCCAACCCAAGAAAGACATGGACCTGTTAGATCCAGTCCAGAGGAGGGTCACAAAAATGATGAGAGAGCTGGAACAGCTTTCCTGTGAAGAAAGGCTGAGAGAGATTGAGTTTTTCAGCCTGGAGAAGAGAAGGCTCTGGGGAGACTTTATTGCAGCCTTTCAGTATGTAAAGGGGGCTTACAAGAAAGATTGGAACAGAATTTTTACCAGGGTCTGTAATGATAGCACAAGAGGTAACTGTTTAAGCTAAAAGACAGTAGATTCAGATTGTATATAAGGCAAATATTTTTTTTATGATGACAGTGCTGAAACAGTTGCCCAGAGAAACTGTGGATCTCCCATCATTGGAAGTGCTCAAGGTCAGGTTGAATGGGGGTTTGAGCAACTTGATCTAAAGGAAGATTTGGGGGGATGGACTAGAAGTTCTTCAAAGGTCCCTTCCAAACTAAACCATTCTATGATGCTGTAATTAAACATAGGATTCAATTGTATTGAAACATGACCAGAGATGTTTCATTAATTGTTCTGTTCCTTAAAATCCCTATGATGGAAAGTAATGTATCAATGAAAATTACATTTTACTTATTCAGTGGAACTAGTAAAGTACTGGTACTTATTAATTTCAAATGTACAATTCTAAATTACAGGAAAATTCATTAAGATATTTTTTTTTCTGAATCATATTTCTTAGTAACTAATTATGAAAAGGTATACTTATAATTTTGCAAGAGCTAGCAAAGGATGTAAGAATTAGCAGAGAATACTGGACTCATCACAGTCTGTATATTTATTTTGCTTTAATCTGCCTGTGTTTAAGGCCTTTTTTCCTCCACTGTCACTTTCTGTCAGTTAGAATTTATAGAATTCATTACAAAAGGTATTAAAATAGAACTAATGATTTCAAGTTAAAGCAGAAAATTCCCAGACTCCAAAATGTGAAAAGTGATTTCTGATTGGGTGGAAAGGGGAAATACATTATAAAAAAGAAGAGTTTATCTGAACCCAAAAAACCAAACAGTTTTAGTGTAATGTGTGACTTCACAATAAAAATAATAAATGAAACAGATAAAGTGAAACAGTTATGAGTGGATAGCACTCGGTTAATTCTTCTTTATTATGTCATTTCCTTACCACTGAACACAACTAAAACAGATAATGTATGGCATGACAAGTTAATGACACTATGACACTACAGTACAGGAACATTATGTAATCTTATTCAATACTTTGGTTATTAAAATGCACTTTTAATTTCATGCTTTACATGTTGGGCTTTCACTCATAATTCGAATTAGTACCTTCTGTCTTATAGATTGCCTTTTCTTAATATTTAATAAAACAATTTATAAATGCTAGCTAGTTTATCACTGTTCTTCTACCGCAAGATAGTTTGCTAACCTATATTATCCACACTTCCCATAGGAAATTGAAATAACTTCATATATTGAACAAGGCAGTACATGGAAGAGTGGAATAGGCAGGATTGCAATCAAAAACCACACAATTTTTCATCTATGTTCACGCCATGCTTCGTTTCTCTGCCTCATAGGCTGAGTTAGGTATACTTATATGTACTCACTGTGATATGCTTTCCAGCTCTATGGATAGCTCTTACCATGATTTCATAAAAAATTATCTGTCTGGTATGTTCTCTGAAGCATTAAAATCCAAAGTGTTAAGGCTAATATATGTCAGATGTAAATCATGATTTGATAAGCAATAGAGTTACATTTGATTTCTCAGGAAGTTGCACCAAAACCTTTAGTTCTAGCCCTTATTCTGGAAAACAGAATTACTTACTAGTAGCTCTTGTGAATTTTCTTCTGCGTATTAGTGCAACTCTGAAAGAGGATTTAACATTTCTGGCAAACTAAAACATTTTTATTTTTCAATTTCAGAGTCTTTCCTACGTTAAAAATCATGCTTCTTTCTTGATTTGCCACTCCTTGGGAAAAACATATAAGGTATCAGGAGGCAGCCACTTGGTTTATTGTTGAATCTATTTCTTTTGTCATTATTCCTATTTTAACACAGAAAAAGAAAGCATAGTTTTCTTCTTCCATAATTAGAAAATAACATTTTTGATTCTCAGGGATGAGATTTTAGACTACTGTGTGAATCACTAGGATTTCCACATTGTGCTATAGTAGTTACTCCGACCATGTCTTCTGTTTAACTTCCATAGTGATGCTTCACTGTGCAGTGAAGTTGATATCGCAGATTATAAACAGACAGTTGACTGTAACATGTATGCTGTGCTCACTGAACACCATCTCAGTAGTGATGATTTTGGAACCTGCCTGACAGCAGCCTATTTTCAGACACATTAAGAAGTCTCTTTCTAAAAGCCCTCTTTTATAAGAAGTGTTTAATCTGCACAATTTTTAGGCTTCTGGTATGTCAAAGGAACATTTCCAAGAATTTCTGAAACTTTCTGAACATTTGCCTTCATTATCATGTATATTAAAAATTAAGAGAGTTTTCCCAGAAAAATACACACTAGAAAGTTTAAACTTTTTCCTCAATTTTTCTGTATGCAAATTTTACTTTCTAATTTTCTATTGTTGTTCATACCCCAATTACATCAATCCAGTTAACAATTACAGTTACTTCAGCATTGTTATGCTTTTGTCTTTAATACTAATTAAAAGTCAGAAATTTTATCAAATGTTATCTGTTTCCAATTGATGCGCTTATTTTTCTTAGTACTTTATATTTACTGTGATGATTATAATTTAAGTAGACATGAACTTTTAAAAGTCTTTAATAAATAGAAAATTATGAACATAAAATTAAATGTTAAGGAAAAATTATCCCTTATTTCATTTTATAAATGTAATATTCTCCAAGAAATTATGAATTAGTTTAATCTAACTTTTCTTGTCTCTTTTACACCTTTCTTGGCATAAGTTTTCATTCTATAACATAAGTAAAGTCCAGAGATAATATGTAATAGAATATTAGGCTGTCTTTCAATGTAAGAGGGACTACTTTTAGTAGTACCAAGGCCGTGGATGACATCCTTCTGTTACTTAGAAGGGTTTAGGGTTTAGTGCAGATTTAGGTAAAGCCCATATGAACTGTACCCCAGACATATTTCTCTGAGTCACACAACTTTTTCTAAGTGCTTTCTGGGTTCTCTAAAGGAGATATTCTTTTTTTTTTTCTACTGGGCTGTATCAGATTATAATTGTGCTCCTTGTACTGGCTCAACTATGCCAGATGTGACTGTCAGAGGGCATTAATCCTTCAGTGTCTACCACTGAACTGCTCACAGAACACAGCACACGGACTCCTTGTACTGCCTACAGACATCAAAGTGTATCCAGGCAGATGGTCCAGGGGATTCTGGTGCTGATGAACCGATATGTACGTTAAATAGCATGGACAAGGAGACAAATTCAGCATCTATACTCAGGATCAATTCAGAGGACTATGTAGGGAACCAGAGTCTGGCAGCCCTGCAAGCACCTTGAATCATTCATCACTCCCTTGAACTTTGACATCATAGCATGTAAAGTGACTAACCATAGAGTGTGTCCTCCCTCCACAGTAAAGGAGGACTTTAGCTTTTGGTTGTTAAATAAAGTATTTTTGGAGGGAGTCAGTCTTTCCTCCTTTGTAGAGTCAAGATGAAATTCTAGTTAAATGGTAAGTTGAGCTAAAAACGACATTGTTGAATTGTTTGTCTCTGTGTTGATCTCATTCAGACTTGGCTTTTTGCCTGGTCATTTCTTGCTGCCCAGTGGGAAACATTAAGGAGGCTGATGCATCATCTTTCACTATCTGCAAACTAAGAAGGAAAAAAAGACCAATTTCATGGCACAAAAAGTCTGAAGTGAAAGGGAAGGCAAAAGGTTCCAAAGGCTGTTACCTGCTGTCAGAAATGGATCTTTAAAAGCAGATAAAAGCCGATCATGTCCCTAAAGTAAAATAAACCAAGGGATGACAGGAAAAGATATTTATAGGGAATGAAAGGAAAGTGCTTTGCTTTGGAATCAGGCCATAAGAGAAAGTGCAGCTAAGGATAATTCATTTTACAATCTTCCCTAGGATGTATTAGTCCTCTTGCAATTTTGCAGAATAATAGAACTAAAATGTTCTTTCCTGGAGCTGTGGGTTCAGCTTCATTAGGTTTTTTTTTTTTTTTTTTTTTTTGTATACTGGCATTTAGATAACAAGGAGATACGTCCCTTTTATCACCCTAAAATGGACAGATACAGATAATTAGGTTACCTGTTGCAATATCTGGAAGGATCAGCTAAGCTTAGGGGTATAATACATTTGATTCTTTAGGAATAGTCCATTGGTTTCTTAAGAATTATGTCAACTAACTCTTATAAATCCAGTTGGTCATAGTTAGAAATTGTTGTTAATAGGCTTGATCCAAAGCCCACTTGAATGGGGACACTCTCACTCACAACATCATTGCTGCCATCACTGATGTTAGCTGCGTGTGAAGCAAGCCCTAGACAACACAAAACGGTTATGATATTAAAAAAGAAAAAAATCATACTTGCGTATGAATCTTGTTGCAGCGGGAAGTGGAAATCTGTCAAGTAAGCTAAGGTACTAGGAAACAGTGATATGATAATGGAAGACTTAAAGATCTGTCTGAAAATTATTGTTATATGCGATGTGTTTATTTTTTCTTAATGTAAAAGAGAGGGCATCTGGATGGAAAAGAAACACAAATTTATGTCACTGTCAGGAACACCATCCATCTTACTACTGGCATATACCTGGTAAAGTCAAGACAGTCTCTAAGTGAAGAGAAAAGGGGTGAAAGATCCTCCCTCTGAGGAATTTCTGTTGAGCCAGAGAGACTAGGCTGGGTAAAAAAGATGTTAGAGCTTGAAAAATACACTTGTAAAGGAAGATGTGTGGAAAAAAAAATAAAAATCAAAGGAGTAAATATTACTCCTTTATTAGAAATTTCAGCTGTGCTCATTGGCTAAAGAAGTGAATGTTAACAAGAGTGTGTCAAGGCCTCAGCCTGCAGTACGGCGGGGGAAAACAGGTTAGAAAGTAGTTTTTATTAATTGAATGTTTTCAGCCAACTGAATCTGAGGAACTTTTTCTTAAGGTACTCAAAAAGACCCCAAAGCATCTCTCTAAATGCTAAATGACTGCAGAAGCACTACCATGTAATATATTTACAAAAAGGAAGAAAAAACTGGCTGAAAACCACAAATCTGTCAGTGCAGGTTCAATTCCCAGGACAAACATCCAAAAACCAATGAAAAAATACAAAAATACTCCTACTACTTGCAAGCATCCTAAATGAAACAGACATGTCAAGAAAACAGAACAGTTAGAACAGGGATATTTCAAGAACAATTCACTCAGAACAATCCAACTCTTTTTTTTTTTTT
>VXAK01016651.1:10535-47408 GCA_013399435.1 Arenaria interpres
GAGTAGCAGAGGTTGTAGATTGGGTCAGACGTTTTGACTAAAATAGACTTCTGATTCTGCTTTATGTGAAAATTTATCATAATAAAACTTTGCAAGGTGGATGCAAAGCTTTTGAAAATTCATTCTCAGAAGGCTGCCATCAGTGGTCTGGTAACTGGGAGAATGCCTGTGAAAGGTCTTTGTAAGGATTACATGTAAGCTGAAACAAGTGATTTTACAACATTATTTCTATGTAAACATAATTGTATATACACAAAGTTAAAATACTCTCCTGCTTCTTACTGATTATTTTCAAATAGGAAATTTTTTTGCTATTGATCTGAACTAATGACTACAGTGCTTTGTCTGGTAACTAAGAGATTAAGATCTCCAAAATCTTTATTATTTATTCTGAACAGGTTAATGACAAGTCCTCATTAAATGCATCATCTCAGGGTTGAAAACTCATGAGACAGTGAATAAGACATGAAGCAAGGGAACTCATCTTTTCTGACACTGTAGTGTTTATAAGTTACCAAAGATGAATTTACTCCACTTTCATTTTGCAGTAATTTCTAATCTTGCGTAGAAATATTTTAGATATCTCTAAAACAAAACCAACAACAACCCAAAACAAAAAATGATACTCATATTCAAACTGTAACTTGAAAGTTTCAATCCCATGTACATATGTTTTGCCGGCAATACAGTTCTAGGCACTGCTTTTGAAATAAACCTCTTCCAGGAGTTGAAAGAAAAAATAAGCCTTGCCTCTGTGAAGGATTAATCTGACCACCAGAGGGCAGTGGTGCTCTTCTCAATTTCATTTTTTTTCCTGAGATGTTTGTAAAAGGACACGTATAACAAACCTGGGCTTCAGGGTGCAACTCTGAAAAGAGCACCTTTGCTGCTGTTCCCAGTATTGCTCAGACAGCTTAGAACAGGGAAAATGCACAGAAAGATTCCCACAGGGATGTATTAATTAACCAGTGGGTAGGCAGCTATATATTACACATGTACGCTTTCTGGGGATGCCTCAAGAATTAACAGTTTCATCTTGGTTTTGACTATATTGAGTCTGTGCAACTTGGATAGAAACAATAGATCTCAGTTTGAGCTACACAAAAATGGAAGAATTTGACAATAAACTATATTTCTGAAAACAACAGTCTTGATTTCCTGCTCCAGAGGACTGCTGTTGCTGTTTTGTTGTTATTGTTACACTTATGAAATTTTAGAAAACTGCTGCAAACAAACTTTGTTTTTGAGAAAAATTGCAGTTACAAGAAATTGTCCCAGTTAAGCTTTAAGCATTACATTTTGGTTTCTAAGTAATTACCAAAATTACTTGGGTCTTTCATTCACTGGAAGACTGATGATCACATGCACTGTGAGAACAATTCTGTTTCTTGACAAAATGATTGTCTGTTCATAAAAAGATCAGGAAAAGCAATGCATTCCAGATGGCTGCATGAACTGCTTGGGTATGAATCTTTCAGGAATGCATGCACCTATGTATCTGCAAGCTTAACTTCCTATTCAAATCCCTGAAAACAAAGTAACATATCAACAAAAATTAATTCAGATTATTTTTGTTGAAATTTTTCAGTTTAAGGAAGACAAAACTAGAGTAAAAGTTACTGCCCTTTTTTACTCAGAGAAATAAAGATATTTTTTTTTCTGCATTAATTCTTACTTTCAGTACTGCACTTTAAGCTGAGACAAACATTTCTTACCTTGCTTTATCTATGTAAATATTGCTATTTTATCAACTTCAATGTGTGAAGGGAGGTACAATAGATTATAATCACTCAGGCTTTCCAGCACTGAAAAATATACCTTCAAAATTTTTTCTTCATGGTAACCTTGTTTACAAAACACAGAAATATCCTAAAAGGCTTTCTAAGATGGCAATGTCTCCAGCATAATGTTGTTTTTATGCACAATTTAATGTACCCTTCTCTATAGAATTTTTAACAAAGTCCAACCAAGCTTAATAATGGTGGTGGATGAGAAACAAGGTTGAACACAACACAGGAGAATTCTATATAGATCATTATTCCTTGGCACGACAGAATGAGAGTTGTCCTGGGTCTCAAAAAAGTGTATCAATTGCAGGAATAAAGACGACCTGTTTGTGAACTGATACATCTAGTTTGTTTTTTTTTTAATTGTCAAATTAGATTGCTGCTTAAGTAATCATTTCTAGGGAAAATTTCTCAAATAAAGATAAGGGAATCCAGTTGTACTCTGACTACATCTGTCTGTTTCTGGTTTTCCACTCACTTTGGCTCATATCACTATTTTTAAAGGCTTTGGATACTGAAACTGTAGCTCCCTGTTGGATAACTGGAAGGGTCCCTCTAGATTTGCTGCAGAGGCAAGAGCTAATCTGATATTAAATTAGGCCAAATTTTGCATGGTAAAGGCAAGGCCCAAAATTCAACTTGGTGCTCTCTCAGCACTTTTATGTTAATGTTAATCACCTTTCAGCATGCTCATCCCATGACCAGCTCAATTCTAATAACATCGTTGTGTCATTCAAATTCACTGATTTTTTAGCTCCACAACAAGTTTCACTCTTATTTTTCCATATTTTTTCCATTTGCATGTTTTCGTAATAGTGGACCACATTCAGAAGCCATTAGGAGAAAGAGACACAATTAATAAAGAATTATTTTATTTCATTTTCTTACTGCTAAGGGGTTTTAGGCCATCAGGCTGCAATTAATTGTAACTGACAGGCTGCAATTAATAGGAAATAAGAAGACTTGGCTCACTTCTCTTAACCTTTGAACAAGAAGCATGGAGAGCTAAATAGCCACAAACCACCTGCAAAATGTCCTTGATTCTCAGATGCTGCTGACATGATAAACAACAAGGGCTTTGATTTGATGCAAAATAAGAGGAAAAATAGCTGCCAGTTTATAAACAGTATCTCTGTAACTCATGTATCTACTTGAATCTTTTTCTTACTCTCCTATTGCTTCACCCTTATTTTGAATTGGGGTTCAATTTTTCTTGCAATGAAAGCAAGTGGAATCTGCCGATATAGCTGTAGGTTCAACTAGCACATCCTAAACTCTTTTAAAGTTACATATACACCATCTCCCTGTCATCATCTCTTATTTTGTATGTGCTATGTCTTGATTTTTCCTCAGAATTTGCTGTGACTTGAAAGCACATGTGTTAATATTTTTTGCTTACTGCTCTGTACACAGCTTCAGTATCCATGGCAGTGTACACTGTTAAAAAACTTGCTATGGGTTGAAGGGACCGCACCGTATACACAGAGCCCTGAATTTATTTTTAGCCTCATAAAATCATAACACTCTAGTGAAAACGAAGCAGTAGTTAATCCAGTTACAAAACTATAAAGAAAAAAATGATGACAATACCCTTCCAAAATTTGTACAGGAAGACTTTCTAGTTATCTATTTCCATAATGCATTACACTCACCTGTCCTCTGTCTACTAGGGTCAATGGTAAAAGTTTTCTTAAAACAGAGAGATGCAGGGTGACATCAGCATCGGAAATTCTTCTCAGGAGACTGTTGCTAATGGTGGGTTTTCTTTCCGCCACCGGCTCCCAGGGAAGGGGTCAAAGCTGCTCTGCAGCCCTCCAATACTGCCAATGGGCCATTTGTCTGACAGGGACTGCCTGGGTCTGTCAGTCCCTTCCCCAGCTGCACTCACAGAGCTGGAGTTCAGACAGGCTGGGCAATGAGCACTTGGCCACTGGGTGCCAGGTAAACCCAGCTCAGCCCCACTCAGGCCAAGGACAGCCCAGTCCAGCCCTACGCAAGCAGGTCATTGTAAGTAATGCTCATAAGATAAAGATATAACTGGGTTATTCTAAGTGGGTTATGTGAGATTGTCTTAAGGCTCAGCTAGTAATGATTTTTTGTGGTTCTCCTGGTTTGAGGACATCTCTAAATATAATGTATACTTTATGATAATACATTCAGGGGTCATTAAAAAACAATTTTTCATTGGCTACAGTAAGAACATATTCTGTTTCAAATATAAATGATGTTTATTTTAATTACCGGAGTAATCATTAGAACACCGACCCATGTTAATGTTTTCTAGAGACTAGAAGAAAAACTGAAGAAACACCAGAGATACCCGATTTTGTATTGGAAAGCTGATTTTTCCTAAGTTAATAGCTAAAAGTGGAATGAAAAAAAAATCTTTTTATATCTTTTAAACCCACCGTAATTAGCTACCTTTTGCAAAGCAGCAGGAAAAGCTTTTCTTCTACAGTAAGGCTACTCACATCTGTGCATCCAGAAGACGTACATATGGAAAATGATAGGTCATTTTATCTTTTTTTTTCAGAAAGTCTTTGGAAGAAAAGATCTAGCATGTACAGTCAATAATGAATCTAGAAGAATGAATTACCTCAAACTGGAAAAAAAGGACATTACTTTGCACATATCTTACTTACGTGACAGTATACAACTTGAGAAAACTTTATCTCCCTTTCCTCTCCCTTTCTTCCTCCCCCCAAAATTATCCTATGAAGGACTCCAAGTCTTCACCCTCTCTGATGGGAAGATCATTCACTGATGATCACTACCACTATGTAAAAAGTATTTACTTTGATCAGCCTGTGTCCATTGCAGGACAATTAAAAATTTTTCATCCATATGAATGCAAACAGGTTCAAATTGTCTGTGGATATGTCTACACTAAAATTTACAGAAAATTTTTAACAAGCACAGACATTGCTTTCTGAGAGAGTCTTCCAAATAGAGTCAAGAGATGGCAAAAATGGATTTGTCTTCAAAAGGCAAGTACTCAGTCTATAAAGAAAACATATGTTGGCATTGCCCATGGTAAGCAGACACCTGCAGCTTCTGTCACCAGAAGTTCTGACCAGTTATTGACCCAGCTTTCCTGGGTAAGAATTCCCTGGGCCAGTTATGATATCTCAGTTGCAGAATACTGTTTTTGAATACTACTTCTAAAATGGCTTTGGTTTTGAAGAGGCTGAAATGGCTATCTGGCTCTTTTAGACACTTCCAATGCATTTGAGGCTAATACATTACATACAGACCCTNAGACACTTCCAAAGCATTTGAGGCTAATACATTACATACAGACCCTCTTATATAGTCTATAAAAAAGCAAAATATCCTTCTGAATTCCCACTTGAATAGAGAAAGCATTATAATAGCCAACAATCTCTGGATATTTTTTGAAGTTTTCATTTCATTTTGTGTCATTTCAATCCAAAGGTACTGAAAATGGAATTATGTAAAATAGAATACTTTTCCCACTGGACTTTGGGAAGTATGGTACCTTAACTGGGGAAACACTGGAAGATAAATACTGTTTGTCTGTCACTGCAGTAAAAACAGGAATGTTCTCTTAGACATTCAGCAAGAATATAGTGACGATTGAGCTATCCTTTGATAAAGGACATTCTCTTATAATCTCCATTCCAAAGACCCTCAACAACATAAAGTTCACGAGGTGATAAAATTCAGAGCTACTACGTTTTTCATACAAAATAATGGAGGATATGCTATACCTTTTGAGATACACATTTGCTAACTGTCTGAAAAGCCAAAAACTGCCAGATGGGAATTTTCACACTAATTACAAATTTAACAGTCTACCAGTTTTAGAATTTCAGACAGTTTTCCCCAGCTGACCCATGAATTCTTTCTGGAAATGTAATGACAGTGTAAATAGAAGTACACTAATGCTGTAAAGTCTGCTGGTTCTCTTTGGCTGGTGATTCTTTAGGGGCACCTTGTTAAGCAGGGCACTCAAGCTAGCACACAAGTATTTGAACAGCCTGATGATCTTCAGTGCCAGTTGCATCTACTTTCTTTAGTAGAAATTAGGTCTCATCAAACTAACTTGCTATCTTTCTTTACTAAGATATGCAGGTGGATGGATAAGATTAGTAACATCGATCACTCACAGAGACAGGCTTTAGCGTTACTGAACAGAATGAGTAAAATTTAGGTTTATACAGAATTAGTAAGGTTGATGTCAGATGTGCACATATCTAAATGATGGATCCCAAAGACATTTTAAGCTAGAATTCTTGGCAATGTTCTCATCTTCCAGGACTTTCCCATCCTTCCCCTGACAGTTAATGCCAGTCAGACTATGAAAAACTACTCTTTACCAACTGTATAAAAGTGCACCGAAGACACTCTCAGCTCTGGGATACAAGAGAAAGCTTTTTTATCTTTTCAAACTCACTTTTTTTTTTTAAACTTCCTATTATTTAAATTAAGGCTTCTGGACCATAACATGGGACTTGAGGAAATGAGACAAACAAAATCCTTATTTGGTGTCATCAAACTTCAGCTAACATTACATTTTTCCTCCATGATACTGCAGATGTACACAAGGGTATTGTATCAGGCATAAGAAATAGTAAATATTACAAAAATGCACAATAGTGAACAGAAAATAAGAAAGAATGTTCCTTCTCTCTAGTACTGGAACTGAACACATGCAATGGGAATGAGCTATGTGATTTCATATGACTTCTGAAAAAGGTCAATCATATCTTCACATTTCAGTCAGGTTTTCAGCATAAGACCCTGGATTTAGTATGCAAATTTTCCACTTAAATATTTTTAGTTTTCACCAAAGAGTTTCACCACTTTTTTTTTCCATTAAAATTCAACATGATTTTTCCAAAGAAAGGTCTGGTTTTTTTTTTGACTAACAATTTTTTTTTCGATTGGTCTTTTCCTGACTGAATGGCCTTGCTCTCTGCATTACTTAGTAGTGCATTACACTGCATTACGTAGTATTCAAAACCACCTGTCAACTCTGCAAGTTCTCTCTTTCCAGGTTTGAAACACCTCACGACTGCATAACTCTGCCTGTTCACTCAACTCCTGCTTTGGTTTTAGCCTAACACACGGCTCATGTTAAGGCCTGAGGTGTGCTGGGTGCAGCGCCAGTAGGTCAAAACCAGCGCAACATGTTGGCCGTCCGCAAAGGACAGGAAAGGATAAAGGTCTCTATGCGGCCATTATCACCAGGAGCTTGCTGTCTCCTGCAGTTATCACCTCCTGCATTCTTGCAGTAATTGTCTGGAAGTTTCTTCAGAATCCACTAACTAATGGGAATGGTATAGACCAAACTTCCAAGCTGGAGCGTATAAATACATCAGCTTACCAAAAAAAGCTCTGAAGAAGATCCAAGAGCACCAGACTGCTGAGGCTTTTGTGCTTCCCAGAGCAATGCAGGGGAGGAAGAGGAAGGATGAGCATTCACACCATCAGCTAGGGCACCATTTTGCTCATAGATGTGGGAGTTCAGAATTAGAGAAGTTGTAAGAGAATTCATGAATTAAAGAAATAATGAATTGGTGAATTCACGTTAGACTAGTCTGTACAAAGGGAATTGAGACACTGTTTGTCTCATTTGGTTTTATTTTTCCTAATGAGTTCATAAAATAAACCTTAATTTACAGAATACATTGTTCTGTAAATTTGAGATATTCAAATGGACAGCCTATGACAATAATTCTCTGTAAAATAGGGCCTTGCATTCCTCTGGTGCATAGATGGTATTGTGTTTAGAACAAATAATAATAGCATGAATGTTCCTATTAACTTCATTATTAGTTATCATTAGTAGCAAGAGCCATAGGGTTGGTAAAGTTGTTAATGATTGCTGCGTTCATAGACCAGGTGGAAAGGCAAGATAAGGAGCCCTTGGAACAGCTGCATCCAGGCTGGTATTGCACAAATTCGAGCAAAGATTGGCATATCATGTTATAACAGTCTGAGATGGTTCCCAAGCAACCTGTTAAACATGCTAATAATAATGCACCACGCTCTGCACCACCTGTAGAGTAAATAAATCTGTCTTTGGCCTAGTGGGCAATTTCTTTTTTACATTTTCTGTTCATTTACTCAGTCTTAAAGCCTGTGAACAAAGATGACAATCCATTGCCGCCTTCGACCTTCCCCCAGCAGTCCCTGCCCTTACTTCAGAAACTGTTTAATATTCAATGGGCTCATCTCCCCTGTCAAGTTTGGGAAGGTGAGTTTTGAAGATTAACTCTCAAATGAGACCTTCTGAAAGTCATCAGCATTTCTGTTTCATAATGCTGTGAGCTGTCCTGAAAAAGAAGTCTGAGCAAATCACACCTCCTCCACCATTTGCAATCTGTTTTTAGACAAGACCAGCAGGTCAGAGTGAATTTGATGTTTTTAGGCTGGGCCTGAGATATGTATTATTAATATATATCTTAGCCAAGAATTTATGAAGTGGTCAAGTTTAAAAATAATGCTAGATTCTCCCCCGCTCCAGTACACAGGTTACTAATGGGATTTCAGAAAAGAGCATGACCTCTCATCATATCAATATTTGATCAGGAAATAAATGTGGCTTGCTTAGAAACTCAAGGCTGACAGAATTCTTCGTGGTTATGTTCTGTACGTTAAAATGATAGCAAACCATTTTAGTGTGTGCAACAGAAGCTTAGCCCCTATACATTCTTCATATAGGATGCAATACCTGAGTAACTCAGAGTACCTTTGATTTAAGTCTTAAACCTGTATTTGTCTCCTTCTAGCCCTCCCCTATGATCTTAGAAGAGGTATCTATTTCTGGGAACGGTTGTTTCACTAGTGTTAACTCTCACCTATATTACTGCAGTTTTTGCATCTTTAATTATGGCCCAAGACCCCATCGTACCAAATACTGTGCAAATACAGAATAAGAGCTCCCAAGCTATAAAAACCTCCAAGCTAACTATGAGACTGTCAATAATGATAGACATACGAATATGAAGAGAAAATGACATACTTTGGTCAGCTTAATACGTGTTGATGGCAACACACCGAGATCTTAGTATTTCTAAAAAGAGTTGCTCACAGAATTAGGTATCAAAGAATACCTTTCTACATCCTGCAGAGGATGTAGAAAGAAACAATCACACATGAGGAGTTGCTATTCTAGTAAGTAAACATTACAGAGATTTTTCAAGAAAAAAAAAAAACAAACTGAAAAATATCTGAAGCCCAGAAAAATACTTAAACTGTTGAGACATTTTTTTCTCCACAGTCCAGGATTATTGTCAATTTTCAACAGTGAACTTAATAGAGATTAATAGCATAAACAAAGAACTCCCATGATATCAGAAGTTACTCTCCATGAGAAATGAAGCAGGGAGAATAACCCTTGAAGTGATGCATTATTTAAGCACTGACCTGTGCAATGGTAACCAGCAGTCTGACAAATAAAAGAAAATAGCATAGATTTCTGGGTCACGGTTTGCAGGGAGGGTATTCTGAAATACTGCTCTGTACAATAAGATTATGGGACCAATGGTGATTTTTTTCTGCATTGTTTCCTGAGTCATCTTTGTCTAATAAAAAAATTTGAAATTACCACTCTTGCAGTCTCAGCTAGGACTCAGGCTGATGGACAGTGTATTCTTGGATCAGTCTTAATAAGTAAATTTCTACTTGTATGCAAAATTGCACTTAAGTAAGTAACCCCATCCCATTCAATTTTACTTTCAGCTGAAACCACAGGAGGTTCATTAATCATGGAAGGTTAATTCTATAATGCATACTGGGTAGCTGAAATTCATATTGGTCTTTAGCTTCCCTGGCTTAGCCTTTGCAAAAATATTCTAATAAAAAAAAATTTCACTTGTTTCTCAAAACAGAATGATATCTGGATCAAAATCACTTCTGATTTGGAATCTTTTGGAACATAATTGGTAGACTGGAAACAAAGTTTGATGTGCTTGACCCAACTCCACAAAGAACATAGTATGGGAAATATTCAGACAGTAGGGAGATAATGACACTGACTGAGCTAGCAATTGTACTCAGATTAAGTACATTCAAGGTCAAAGAAATAAATAAAAAGATTCAGAAAGTACTGACTTGAGGTCATTCATCATTTTTTCATACCTACTTCTTCAGAGTAGCACATATCCTTGTGGTAAGCAGAAACAGAAAAGGTAGTAAACCAGACAAATATACACATGGAAGAGGAAAGAAAGCATGTTTAGAGTGAGCTGGCAAAACATTAATTAGCTTAGAAAACAGTAATGGGGGAAAGAGAATACGGAAAGGAAAAGTCAAGAAGAACTTTTCCTGATCATGAGACCTTGAGCTTGCTGTCCTTCTCTTGTTTCATTGCAACTAATAGCAGAAGGTTCACAAAAATCTCAGGCCAGCAATTCCTGAACTACATTACAAATATCATTAAAGTACAAGACCCCTCAAAGTACTTTATGACTCCCCACCAGAGCCTGATTTTGCTACTGTGGCTACTAACACTAGCCAAAAATATCACCAAGCTGCATTTCAATGGTTTCTCATGTTGAAAAAAATTAATTTTATGTAATTTCTGTATATGGACTCACACTATGAAAATATTCAAGGAAATACTAACTCCTACGTATTTTGAAAGATGTAACAGAGGTTTTAGAATAGTTTCTGCATAGTTATCTTTGAATAAGCATATTCCATTCTGCTTGCAGATTTTCCTCTAGTTGAGTGGTAAATTTTTTCCTCCTACATTTATCAAAATCCCCATCCTTTCTTTTATTCTAATTGTAGCTAATTATTAAGACAGTATTAGATTCAATAATGGATCATACCATGTGAAATTACTGTTCTCTTATTCATGTAGTCACCTCAGAGACTATCACCTTAGTTGGGGAAATTGGGTTTTATACACTGTCATCTTAGCTAGAAAACCCAGGCCTGCAGAAGTTCATGGTTTTAATATCCAACGAACTCTCCTTGGCAAAGAGATACTTGCACTAGTGATTTCAACAAATACAGAAGCACTATGTTCTGTATCAATATCATAGGACAGTCTTTGAAATAAAATATATCATAGATAAGTTATTTTGGTGAGAGAACAAACTCTAGTATATTTGTATCATTAACTTTCCATAAACTGTTAAAAATCAATTATCAACTGTTTAAATATCTAAATCATATTTTTGCCTGTCAGTCGATTCCAGCAGAAAAGGGAACATTAGCTGAGAGAAAGGTTTTTAAATTTGGTTACAGTGTAAATGGTTAAGTGATATCAAAAATAAATTGCTGAATTTAATTATTTTTTTTTTTTACCTATTTTTTTTCTGACAACAGTATCAAAGAAATAAAGTGGCACACTGAATTTCATCCTGTGGATGGCACTCCTGGACTGCCAGAAAACTAGCGACTTTTGAGAACTATGCCTTTGATGAAATTTTAAAGAAAATTCAGGTTTGTTTGTTCCATAGCCACAATATATTCAGAAGACAAGACTTGAATAGCCAAGGTACTCCTAAAATGACTGCAAATGCTCTTTATTAAGGGCAGATAAGCAGTTTTCATATCCTCAGCAACCAGTCAAACAGTCACAGGCAGGTTCAACAAATAGAGTATTTCATCTGATGAATGAGAAACTAAATCTGCTAGGGAAGCAGCAGAGAGATATTATTACAGTTCCAGAATGGTTTATGGTGTATATGATTAAAGGAAGAGTCCTCGAGCCAGCTCCTGTTCCAGGAGACAAAATAAGTGCATTGTCCTCATGGAGGGTGACTGGCTATGCCTCTTGCTTTCTCTCCCTGGACGTCCTCAGACAATTCTCTCGATCTCTAGGGTAGGGAGGATGATGGTGAAAGAAAGCCTTGGAGTTTTATGATGGAGAAGGGAGAGACAAGGAATACAGAATCACAGAATCACAGAATCTTAGTGGNGCCCATTGATCCAGCCTGTCCAGATCTCTCTGTAGAGCCTTCCGACCCTCAAGCAGATCAACACTCCCACCTAGTTTGGTGTCATCTGCAAACTTACTGAGGGTGCATTCGATCCCCTTGTCCAGATCATCAATAAAGATATTGAACAAGACTGGCCCCAGAACTGAGCCCTGAGGGACACCACTGGTGACCGGCCGCCAACCAGATTTAGCTCCGTTAATCACAAACTCGCTGGGTACGGCCATCCAGCCAGTTTTTTATCCAACGGAGGGTACACTTGTCTATGCCATGATTCACCAGTTTCTCCAGGAGAATGCCATGGGGGACAGTGTCAAAGGCCTTACCAAAGTCCAGGTAGACAACCTACAAGAAAGAATACATGTGAGTGACCCTACATTTGCCCTTTTGCCCAGTCTAGAAAAAAATACCCTCTTCCTTGTGGATAACCAGGGTCCCTAGCCTCTCCTCAGATGCTGAAGAAGGAGACTTAAGGCCAAGCAAAATAAAAAGAAGAAAGAGACATTTCCACAAACTAAAATAAGCAATGAATTTGTGAAAGAGTAAATATAGAGGTTACAGAGAGAAAATAATTTGAACAGAACTGATATTGACCTGCAGGCAAGAAGTAGTGAATTCCTTCCTCCTTCTATTGCTCAGGAAGAGTCAAAGAGTAATGGGTGCAGAAAATACTGGCCACTGAGGAAAACCCAACATATACTTCATGTGAACAAAATTCTCAAGCCTCCTGTGCTTGTAAATTCCTGGCAAGACCCAGCTAGTTAAAAGAAAACACATTTGAAGAGTGGACTTCATGTCTTTCTCCACATACACTCACAATTCCTTTTTCCTCTCCCATTTTTCTAACACAAGCAGCATCATATTAAATGCCTACTGGATATTACTGCTGTTGCCACATCCATTCAGAGAAGGTAAAAGTAGGCAGTTGTGTTCTGTTAACAAGTTTTGCTATGGAAAGCAGGCAGCATTCAGAGGTTACATCCCCCCAGCTCAATTTAACTGCTGTGACAAATAGGATCATTTACAGGACAGTAAACGACCACACACTTGTAGCCATTTGCTGCATCTAAGTGATAAATTCTAATGCCCTAAATAGAGACAGTTTATAATCTATATAAGCAACCTGTAAATCAAGATAATAAGTAGCCAAATAAAATTGCTAGTCCTTCAATGAAAAATATCTTGAGAATAAGGAATAAGAGAAATTAATGAGTAAGTGTCATCTCTGCAAGGACTAGAATAAAACAATTTAATAATTAAGACTTCAAGGTCATGCTGGCAGTAATTGAACAAGAGTTACATTTTTGTGAGAGCACTGTGAATGAGTATGTTAAACTTTCTTGCTGCAAAAGTCAAATGGAGCTTTTGCTAAAAGAGTAAAATGTACATACCAGTGACTGTTTATTTGCCTTAGATAAGAATAATTTTCTAAGAATCACCAGCTTTGTTGTTGGTATAACAGTATTTCCTCCAGATAAGGAGTTGTGGTCATGTTAAAATACCTAGGCTATACTTCATATTCACACTCCAAATATAACTTAACTTTAAATGGTTATTAAGCCTCACATCTTCAACAAAACATATTTCTTACTCTTAGAAATTCAATTAAGTCAAGTGTGTTGAAGAAGAGATCTCAACAGACAAGAACTTCGTAAAGAATGAAAAGTAACATTTTCTTTAAGAAGATACTTTTTCTTCACAGACAGCCTTGCAACCAATTTAAATACATAAAGCTCAGAAGAAATTGCTTTACTGAAACACCAAACTCCATTTTACAAAACATTAATGACATCATATATGGCAGTTTCTCTCTGACAGAAATTTTCAACATACTTCCATATTACTGCCTGCTTCAAACCGAACTTTGCTAAAGCGTTTAAGGTACCCTCATGGATGTACCAGAAATACGATTTCCTTACAGAAACTTCTACTAAAGCCCTATTCACTTCAACGCCTCAGCCTACTGCCAGTGATTTTAGACTAGAAGATGCATCACTTGTCCTTTGAATGTATGATACCAAATAGCTTCTTTTCTTGATCAGGCAGGGGTCTGTCTATTATTAAACATCAGCTCCCTCAGGGGGTAATGCAAGTCTGGTCACTGTTTCTTACATAGCATGAAAACAGCACAGAGCAGTCCACATAATATGCTTTTTTTCTCTGAAAGGTCTTCTTCCACCCTGAGCACCCTGAGGTGCTCCGTCTGTCAGTGCTGACGGGAGGGCAGTCCAGCGCTTTCATGCTTTCTCAAGACTGACAGAAGCAGCTGCCTGTATCTGGTTATGGTCCACAGCCCGCAATTACGATACGCAACTCACACCAGAAAAGAGGTGGATCTAGTCAATGCCCCTCCAATCCTTTCTAAAGGAAAACACGTGCATTATGAGGAGATCTCTCAGGAAAAGATGACTGTTTGAGGTAGAGAACACAGCTGTCATGGCTGAATATGGGGCTCATACTTGCCAGCCTTTGCTTAGAAAAACCTTGCTGTCACTTAGGTGACTTAACGGATATGTTTTTCACAGCATGTGCAGTCCAGTGCCAGTACAAAGAAAACAGATCCACAGAAACTGGAGATTATCTCTTACTGAGAAAGAAAGGAAAAAAAAGATAATACATCTGCCTAACAGTGCAGGGGACATGGCATGTGAAAACAGCGGTGTATGATACCCAGCAGCAAGTTCTGAGTTTCAGTAGAGATAGGGAATTTACTTCTGTGTGATGAACTGTAAATATCTTAATCCATTAAAGGTTTGAGGCTGTTTGAGAGGGAGTATCAAATAGGTCTGTGATACATCACAGCAGTAATGGGAGTTACTAAGACTTCATGGAATTGTGTGAAGAGCAAATGCTTACTCTTTTTCTAGGAAGGCAAAGACAATTTTCCCAGAACAGCCTGGCAACACAAATTTGGAGGAGAAAGCTAACGCCCTTCAAAATTGAATGT
This sequence comes from Arenaria interpres, assembly GCA_013399435.1. Taxonomy (NCBI): domain Eukaryota; kingdom Metazoa; phylum Chordata; class Aves; order Charadriiformes; family Scolopacidae; genus Arenaria; species Arenaria interpres. The sequence continues at coordinate 25,190 of VXAK01016651.1, forward strand.
GTTTCCTCAGCAAACAACGTTACTACTTTTGTTCAGACCAAACTGTGCTGACTTTCAGCAGGATGACAAACTGGTATTTTGCGATAGCCATATGTCGAGGGCATTTTTACTGATGCTAGCTGGGAACACTGAGTTGTTAAAGGAGAATGATGGTACTATACAGTTGAATTCAATTTCTCTTCAACTGACTAAAATGACTGGTTATTCACAGTATGATATGTTATGATCAATCAGATGCAACAATGAATTGCCATGCTCAATTTTACTAAAATCAAGAATTTTCCTCCTTTATTGTTTCATCCATTTGGATTCCTTTCCTTGCTTACTTTTCTATAATTTGAACAACTATTTCTATTTCTATTAATAGTGTAAGCCTTCCATCTATTGATTAAATTGAGATTAGTGAGGAATTCAGAGAGTGCAGCCTAAATCTGGTGGCCTTGTAATTTATTCTGACACTGCTTTTCTAATTACTACTGGATGGAAACCTACTTTTGTGCCAGGTGTCTTCTGAATGTTGAACGGAATAAATCATTCAAAGAGAAATGCAGATAAAGAAATTTCACACTTAAATGGCTCAAAATTAATTCTGACATTAGAAAATGGAGTTCATCCTATTCTATACACTACTGTAGTACTGCAATTGCAGGACTGAAATTCTACATTCCCAATTAAACTTGAAAAAAGAAAATCACAGAAGATTTTCAGAGAGCATAGGAGACCAAGAACAGTGCTCTGTGGATACGTGACAGAGAGAAAATTAGATAAATGAAAGTGAATAACAAAATTTGACCTTTTTAAATATAAGCTATTTTTTTTCTGGTTTTGGTTGTTGAGAAGGAGGTCCATAGCGAACCACTTTGTATCTGTCAGAAAATAGGAAAATACAGGTTACCTCACAACTCTATTTCCAAGGTAAATTCTCACCTTAAGCAGCAATTCTGTAGTGCTGTGGATGCAAAGTTATAGGCTACGAAAAAAGAAAAGTGAGATATTTTATTTAAGAGTTTCCAGTAAAGAAGTAGAAGTTGGATAATTGATGTTGTATAGGCTGTGTGAACCCTCAGCGGTGTTTGTATTCTAAGAGCTGAATTAACAGAAATTATTAGTAAAATTGCAGTAGTCAGAACTTGCCTCTGAGCAAGCAGCGATTAGGGAAGGGGCCGCAAGGAGCAATTGGCACAGTAGGGAATGTCCAACCAAACATGACAGAAGTGTGAGAAGTAAGAAACAAGTGACAGAAGAGAAACAGCTCACAGTATAGGATCAGGTGCAGCTTAGATAACAGTTTGCTACCAGGCAAAACCTTGAGAAGAGCAAGCCATGAATAAGACGAATACTGCATGATAGAAAGAAAGCAAGATGATTTAGCAGTTTCCTCATAATCTCATTAAAGAAGTGGACTGTGAAATAGTTATAGCTACAGTGTATAAGATAGTTATATTTTCTTATTGGTCTACATTGGGGTGTTTTTTCTGTTTCTTTATTTGATAAAATAGAGTCAACTGATTGATATTGGTAAGCAGAGAAAATCAGATCAGTGAACCCAAAAAGTGTAATTAAGTTTTCCTGAAGTTTCAAGATGAGGCCTAAACTGTCATTTTATTAACTATGACTTAAACAAGCATTCTTGTCCTGTTTCCTGCATATCAGTCCTGACAGGCTGGACTTGCTTACAGTTGACACATTGAGTGAGTGACTGGTATGAGAGTCGGAAATGTGATAATCTTTAGGGAAAGTTTAAACTGTGGTAAATATCCTTCAGCATTGTAGGAATAGAAATAGCATAAGACCTAGAACAGAACAGAGCAATTGCATTAAATCTTTCTAGCTATACACGGTACACAGCCTTTAAGATCAGAAGTATACATGTTATGGGCCTCGTTAACCTGTACAAATTAAACTATACTGTACAAGCGTGATAAGACCATGTTCTCCCGGATACCAGCTGACTCGGTGCACACTTGCTACAAACTCCCTGTGGAAAGAAGGCATCCAGGAGTAGGCTGTGGCTAACAGAACAATTGCTTCTAGCCCACTCTTGGTCACCTTTTTTCCTTTATGCATTTTAGGAAATGAGAGAGGAATGAAAGATGGATGAATTGTTTTACTGATTACAGCTGGTGCTTACTTTTCATCCTTCCAAAGGGTCCAGTAGTCTCTCAGTTATATGACCAGGTGTTTGTTCTCAGCATGACAGAAGAGGGGCTGCCAAGCATCTAGAAAGGGTAGCTGCTGTGAGCAACTAGCATCTTTGGGAAAAAAATAACTGTTAGCAGAGCATAGGATACCTTTGAATAGGCAGAAAATGAGATAAATTGTCCTCATGACATGTCAGTCAGCCTATGGAGACCACAGGCTAGGCATCAAAAAATGAAGTAGCTAGACTGAAAGGAAGCTTTTTCCACTGCACTGTTCAGTAATTTTACAGCCATTCACAACCCTGGTTTGAAATATATTACTGGAAAAGCAAGTGAATCCAGCCCTTTCTTGAAAATTCATCTTTGTTGCATGGTAATTAAGTCAGAAGTATATCTTGAAGTTTGCTTAATGACCACTTGTGTTTTTCTAAGTAGCATAGTCCAGGTTTCAGGAGTCAGCATGAACATTTCTGATATGCTGATACATATGCCCAGAGCTATGACACTCTTTCCCCACCCACCATGTGGTATTCCACATTTCAGTGCTCTTCAGTCTTCCACATGGAGAAAGAGTTGACATTGCATCCCTTACTATGTTGCTCTTGTTCTGCTTGAATTAGGATGGGTTTAAATCACTTGCTTTGGAAATGTAATGCTGTTTATCTCTGCTCTCATCAGGAGATAACAGTGTTCAGCTTTCTATTTGAGACTTTTATAAAGCAACATTGCAATATGAGGACACACCTATGCCTGAAATTCTAAATTCATCAATGAACATACCCATAACAATCCCACCTATACTTGTTCATATAATTCTAGTAAATTAGGACTTCAGTTTACATTATGTCAAATACGGCAAAGCTAAGTTCTTTGTCTTGGAGGACCAAATGCCACATTTTATAGACAAATCTATGGATCACCAAAATCAATTGGAACCTCTACAACTTCTCAGTAATTTCCTATGGTTTCCACAATGGATCCATGATGCACTCTGAAATGGCTCATCCAGAGAGGCTGGAAACAATGAATTCTCTTCGCTTGGCTCTCTTTTGCAGTGCATCTGCAAAGATGCACTAATCTTTGTAGTGCATGTGCTAAATTTTTCCAAAGTTAAGGGTTAGCCATGTGGGATTGTTTGCCTACAGGAGAGCTGGTGAGGGACATTTTGTCAGGAAGTGTAGTGACAGGACAAGGGGTAATGGTTTTAAATTGGAAGAGGGGAGATTTAGATTAGATACCAGAAAGAAATTCTCTACTGTGAGGGTGGTGAGGCACTGGAACAAGTTGTCCAAGGAAGTTGTGGATGCCCCATCCCTGGAAGCATTTAAGGCCAGGCTGGATGGGGTTTTGAGCGACCTACTCTAGTGGGAGCTGTCGTTGGAACTCAATGATCTTTAAGGTCCCTTCCAACTCTAACCATTCTATGATTCTATGATTCTATGATTCTATGATGACTTCAGTTCAGAGTCTAGAAGGATGCCATGAGAAAGCAAAAACCTCAGAGAGAAAATAATGGAAAAATCATCACCATCATGGGCGTCATTTCACGGGTTATTGTCACACACACAGACATGAAGGAGATATTCTTACAACTGCATTGCTGGTTGATGGTGGAAGAGAAATGTAAATGAAAGCTCTCACTTTAAAAAGTGGAAGATCTACTGCTCTGACTGTTCTCACAATTGCTGTAGCCTTGGAGGTCCCTCAGGGCAGCAAATATCACGCAGTTCATATGTTACAAACAAGAAGTGCAAAATAAAAACCTAGCACATTCAAAATAATTCCTCTGCCATTAGTTCCAAATGCATGATCAATCTGATTTAATCTGAATGTATTGTATTTTAATAAATATTGCATTGTAATATTTTTAAACATTTACTTTTTTTTTTAACCAAACAAAAATAATTTTGAGATAGTATAATCTTCACTCTCACCCCCAAATGCTTGTACTTTTTTTATAATATGAAAACTTCTCATTTACCAGACCCTGACTAAGAAGTGTTATTCATTTCTACCAAGGAACATCACTACTGCAATGCTTTGGTACCACAGTGAGAAGTATCTATTTATGCTTCCGTCTCCTGAATCTCTAGGAAACACTGACAAATACCCATTAGGCAGACTGCATACAAGCAGCACTATGTCTGTTCAAATGTTTGGCCAAAGAGGATAACACTCTCACGATGAAACCACTGAGCCATCAAAAATATTTTTACATTAAGTTTAATTGCTTGAGTAGCCTCAGGTCCTCATCAGCAAATGAAAATAACTGAGTGTGAGTAGCTAAAGTAATGGCATTTCAGCCATGACCTTGTAAGCCTAGCAACAGCCACCACACTATAACACAATGTGAAACAGAAAAGGAGTTGAGATTCTGATCTGAAGCATTTAAATCTAGGACTTCACTGCTAACTGTGATTGTTAGTATATAAAAGTCAATAACAAGCACAGGAAAAGAGTTACCTGGCAGGCCATAAAAATGGGCCATTTGATTTTTTGTACTATCCATGTAAAGATATACAATGTTTGGCACTGGTTTCCAACCAAACTACAGTTAGTCAGGCCCTCCTTTACCTGACTCTTGTGCTTAGTTTACTTCTGAATTCTTTTATCCTTCATACTTTCTGAAGTAACAGGAGACAAAAGATAACATCCTTTTGAAACAAAAAGATAAAAAAAAGGTGACCAGCTCTTTACAAGCAAAACCTGTCCCCAGTCACAAGTGCAGGCAATGTAGACATTTTTAGTTATGTTTTAGCATCATGCTTTCTACTTTTATTGTTTGTTACTTAACTTAATCCCTGACAGCTATGGAAGGAGAGATATCTTTTGCAAATGTTTTGAAAGGCACTGCCAATGTAATGAGAAAAAAAATGAGAAAAAAACCCAACAATTACCAAACCAGGAGATTATCCAGAAATCTGTAAACACTTTTAGATGTATATTCATTATGAGAAATGAAAAGAGGGCAGGACAACAATGATATCAAAATTGTGTCAACAGGCCCTGGGAGCTTTACATTCAGACGGGAGCCAGAAAAAGAAACCAGCTGCTCATTTTTTCTTCCTTTGCTAATTTGAGGAAGAGAATGGATTTTCTCTCAGGAGTACTCCATATGCAATTGGAGGCACTAACAGTGACACAGAGTAGGCATAAAATTTGGGTCTCAACATAATCTATGACTTCCCCTAGCATTTCTGGGGTTTTGTTGCTATTGTTTGGTTTGGTTTTAGGAGAAAATGGAATTTTTTCCTGTTTTCTGATCAAACCCAGCCTTATCCAGTTGAAATGGGAACAGCACTTTAATAAAAAATCAGGTTAAGTGGCAAGAATCCAGTCAAATGAAAATTCCTACTTTGTGCTGTTCTACTGAGCTTGTAACTATCCAAGGACTATGCCTATTACTACAATGGTCAAAGTATGGAGAAATTACGACAGCGATCAAAGTATGGGAAAGCAAACTAAAGGGTAGAAAACAATAGAACAACAGAGGGAATTGTTATTCTTCAATTACAAGAGAGACATCCTGACAGAATAACGTACTGAAAACTCATGGACATCAGGGATAATTTTGCAGAGCTTAGCCCACAATTAGCAACCACCTTGAAAATTTCAGTCTAATACTTTCTCTGGACTGAAGTCTGCCCAAAGCAACCCATGAAGACGCTGTGCAGTGCAAATGAGCCACTGAAGTTTTGTGGCTTTTTTTTTAAACTCAAATCAGACCTGAAAGTCTGATTTATTTCTACTACAAAAACAAAAATGAAAACACAGGACTTGCAAATAAACAAATAATTTAAATTGAGACAGGTATTCCCACCGTATTACTAGCTAAATTAATAAATAAATAAATTCTCACTCCACAAATACCTTCATTTCATCTGTGTGTCTACAAAGACAGGCTCTATTTATTTCCATGGATACACAGCACTACTTGGAATCATCATTTAATTACCACTACAAATCTTCAGCAAAATAAACAGTGAGGTGGTAGTCACAAACAACTCATAATCCACTCTGTTTTCACCTAAATTGAAACTTCAGACTTCTGAATTCAGTTTGTCTCTCTTGGGTTTCACTTCTGTTTGAGCTGTAAAAGTATTTGCTCTTCTAATAACTACATGATTGCAGTGGATAGACATGTCTTCTTTCTATTAATCTATACTTAAACACGCTAAAGTAATAGCAGGGACCTGACAAGGCAAGGACATTAAAATTTAATAATCAGATATAGGTTTTATTTCAAGCTTTATGCTGATTAAGGGAAATGTCTGAAACAAAGTATATTACTTTTTGTTTGGTATATGAATCTGGCAACAGTGACAGTGGGACAGTATAACTTTTATTGCATTTGAGAGAAGTAATTGTCACTTTGCTTCTTTTTGATATTTTAAATTTTTCCTAGAACTTAAGCTACTTTTTGCATAAAAGAATAAAAGATAGCATAAAAGTTGCTCAAACTTTCTCAATAGAACTGTTTCCTGCAGAGCCATTACAGCCCATGAGGTAAACAGATGCTGTGTCTTTACATCTATTTACCTGTAAGAATTTTGGGTCTTGCATTCAAAAAATCCCTGTGATGATCTGCATGTTGTAAAATGCATATCTGCAAACAAAAGCTGAAGGGAAATTTAAATCATCTCTCTGGCCCTCTTCTGCACCTCCAAAAAATCTCATAAAGCTCAGACGACAAGAAAGATCCTCCTCATCTTCTAACAGTTCCTCCAACATGTAGGAACCTCTTTATGCATCATCTTTTGGCTCTTTCTCCCGGTAACGTCATTCTCCCTTTTCTGGAGCAGCCCTCTTTTACAGTCTCAGATGGTATCATTTTTTCAGTTTGTAACATCAGTTAGAGGGGGTATGATTGCTTTCAACAAAAATCTGACAATAAAAGATTTTTTCTGAAATAGGAATAATCTGTTCTGTAAGAAATTACCTATAAAATTATGTGATTAAAGAAATCGTAAAAGAGTAAATATTTCTTACCTAATCAACCATAGTGGACATCAAAGTCTTCTTATAGTTTCAGCCTGTGAGTAACTGACCTAGCACACCATCATGGTCTAAAGCCTGAGAGTCCTTCAGTCACACTCAGTTGTGGGAGGATCAGGCCCTTCACACACAATGAGCACTGCGTACTGAGAGTCCCCATTGAGTTGTTCTTTCATACAGATCTCTGTGAATATGCTCAGTTCTGGACATTTCAAATGTATGCTCTGTGGCTCAGAAAAAGAAATAAGAAAAAGAAAAAAAGTGAGTGTTTTTGGTTGTGGGATAGGGATAATCCAGTTTCCCCCTTTATTTCACAAATTTCCCTAACCATGCAGGGACTTTCATTTATATTCTGCATTTCAGACATTCAGGCTGCTTATGCTTTTCCACAAAATTGAGTCTCAATTAAAAAGTTTCCTTTTGATGGTTGAAAGGATTTAATCTGCCTGATGTTCAAGCTTGCTGTCTATTCAAAATGAGTGGTAGATCACTGTGGTAATCAATACAGCTTTCCTTGTGCAGGCAGATGCCCATGAGAATGAAATGAGAGGCATCCGAGACATAAATCTCCTGAGCTCTCTTTCTTAACAACTTGTTCATTTTTGGGGTGGGAGACAGGCAGAGGCACACGTTAGTCATAAGGGAAATTAATGTATTACTTTCTTTAATGCTGTACAAGGTATAGTTAAGGAATTATTTGGAAGTTTATTTATGTTCTCTCTAATGTTTGTGCCATACGCCTAGGGAAGAAAGAAAAATGTCTTCCCTTTTGTCAGCAGATTTCTTGATAGGCTGGGAGGAAACAAAACCAATCAGAAACAGTAAAGCATAAACTTGTATTTAGCTAACAAAAAAAAAAAAAAGGCATCTAATGGGGCAGCATAGCTCATTCATTATTTTTATTGGCCTTTGAGTTGCCTAGATTTTTTTCCTTTATATATTTTCATAGAAATAGCTCCACTTGCCTTTCAAAGCACTAGCTGCTAATGTGCTTCTATCCCCTTCAGCCTTGAGATAAAATACCCAATAACACAACTAACATTTGTATCAGCAAGACAAAGGCTGCACAGTTACCCAAATCTGCAGCATTTGACTCAGTGTGAAGTTGAAAGTGATGGAACTCACTAGCCCTAGTGTAGAAACAGAGATATTTCTTAGGAGGTCATATAATTCACTTGCCTGTGGCATTTCTTTAGACTCTCTTCCTGAATAAGGGTTTTCCTGCTGAAAGCATGCTCCATTTTTATTTCTTTTCCCCAAGAGATCCTATGACTCTTTTACTACTTTCATTTACAATGGTAGTGCTGTCACTGTAGTGCCATGTGAACCTCAGTATATTTGATTGTAGGAGGCATTATCACATCACTCTAGGGTCTCCTCTTTCAAGTTTGTTTTCTCAGTTCTTGAGCTTTTATGAAGTCTCAACACCATTTAAACAAAATGGTTTCACATATACGAATGAGAAACTTCAGTAATCCAAACTACTCTAGGCATCATCTATCTCACGGTATCCCTACATCATATGATCCCCACACATGCATATGGAGATGAGTTAAGTCATGTGAATGCTGAACTCTGATTAAAAACATATTACCTCAACACGACAGGAAAAAAATCTTTTCAACTGACAGATGGTGTAATGGTTTTCTTAGATTTCAGACAGAAGGACACATGCGTACTCTGTGGAGCTCATCTATAATAAATTCAGTGTTTCCAGACATGCTCCACATGTGCAATACAGTAGGTCTGCAAGCACATTACAGAGACAACCAAAAATCTCATAGGGATGTCAAGATGAACTGCACAGGAACTACCATACAGCTGGAAATCCCTAATTACCACACAAAGTCCTTCCATATACATTTTTCAGTCAGAAAGTAATTTGGGGGACATAGACAAATTGGAGGCTCATGACACCTATACATTATAAATCAGGTTGTAATTAATATTACCTTGTACTGAATTCAAATATAAACGTACTAAAACAGTGTAAGAGGTAACAGCGTATAAATTTTGCATAAGCATTTTACCTAAGTATGTGAGCAAGGTGACCACTAAAAAGATAAGCATAGTTACCTATCAGAAACATTTAAGTTAAAAAGAAGTTGTCAGAAAGAAAAAAGTTAAGCATAAGGGACTAGAAAATAGGCAGAACTCACTCACAAATACACTAGGAGAATGACTAGCAAAGCCAAAACCAAGATAAACAGCACAGGGAGGAAAGAGGACACCATCTTTTTGGAAGAGGAATAATAAAATAAAAACACAAGGCAAATGTAATGAAAATTAGAGAAGAAAGGAACAAAATTCACATTGTTTTCAACTTCATTTAGCCAAAATTTTACAACAAAATAAATTTGAAAGGTCTTTCATGTTATCATAAAGAAGTACTTAAAATAAACATTTTAATATGCACAAGAATATGTTTGCAGATTCAACTTGAGCTGTTTGCTCAATTGTGGTGAGACATTTTGAAATTTCTTTTTAATTTGATTCATTACAGTTTTCAAGAATCCCCCATCATTTTAACTGGGCTTTATATGTGCAACTGACATAACAGATTGCATCAGCCTGTACTATTCAAAATTTACTTCACTCTATAAATTAGAAAGAGCTCTATGTTAAAATAGGAAATGCAGAGATTTTCTGAGTAGCTGGTAATATACAGAAGGAAACGTAAGACATCCCACTTAGGGATGTTATCATCTTTAATGTTTGTTACATTCCATGCATTGGTGAATAGGCTGCTCCAGTCACTCCTTAATCCCATGGGTACAATTCTATTTCACAACAGACTATATTTAAACACTTTGTGCTAGTGACATGGCCTTACCTGAACATAAATTCAGAGTTTGCTATACCAAACTAGACACAGGGTCTGCCTGTGGGGAAAATGTAAATCTGACCTCTAAATCCATTGAACGGAAAACCAAGGAAATATAAACTCAGTCTGCCAAAATATTTTGTCTCTTGAAGGTAGTGAATGATTTATGCAAACCAATTTACTCTTTGTGTTGCAGGCATTAAGCAAAGCCAGGGCTCACTAATGAGTTATCAGGAGAATGGGAGACAAACTAAATAGGGAACCCTTTTAGTCCTGTCAGTGGTAAATTAGGTCTATCAGGATCACAATAAGAATACACAGAGTAGTCAGTACTAGGTTAATTACCTTTGTTGACTTGAAAGGCTGGAATTTAGCTGGTAACAAACATTTCGAGTATCAATCATTTTTCTATCTCCAGGCAGCTATCACATATTTAAGGTACAGGATGCCTTACTCAAAAGAGAGGAGCCAAAAGGAAGAGTAATATCACTGGCTATATTATCAGGGTATTTGATAATTAGTCTCATGTTGAATATAAGGAATAGAATGGCAGGGGGAAGTTCCATCTGCAACCTTTCTTCAGTTTAATTTAGACTTGATTAAAGTAAATTCTAAATACTTGGAAATATTTTCATTGTCCTATCCATCAAACTGAAGACTTACAACTAGGATGATTCAAAAGTCACCTTTGGTTGTTCTGGCTGATTGTAACATTTCTGGAAAGTAAAATCATAAGTAATCTGACAAAAAAAAAAAAAAAGAAAAGACTAATTTTTCCATATTAACCTTCCCACAAAATCCACAGTTTGCATATTACAAGGACCCAAGAAGAAAAAAATTTGATATATTCACTATGTGGTAATTTTTTTTGGGCTTAAAATTTTGGTCTGTGGCTGTGTCTTTATTTTATTTGAGCTTATTATGCATCTCTTATAGCACTTGCATAACCAAACAATCTTATGGTAGGAGCTTGGAGTTTTAGTAAACTGCTAGTGTAAATAAATAGGAGCCAATCCTCAGCTTTGAAATTTTATAATATAGTTTTTGCTCACTCCTGAGACCATTAATGTCATTGCACTGCTGAGTCAGACCTGGCAGCCATCTTTTTGTTGAGCAGAGAATGTCTCAATCTGTTACACCAAAGCCAGATGGCTACTTTTTGCAAGTGCTTTCCAGCTTGAAAAGGGAAAAGTCGTGACTCTGTGCCAATGATTCAGCACTTCAAATCTATGGGTTAGGGTCAGAGTTGTGCAAATGCACTAACAGGACCCTGGGGAACAGGTTACCTTTCCATAGCTCATTTGATGCCTATAATTTAGGATACTCAGAGTATAATTGCTGGGGGTCATTAGGGTAAAAAAAAAATATAATAAAAAAGCAACAGATGACTGCTTGGAAATATACGAAGGCGTGTTTGTGTACTGTGTGGGAAATAATCTTGTTTACAATCACACCACCACAAATTTACTATGTGTCAATGCAATGTTATATAAAATGATGTTTTAAAATTTTATCTTGCTTTCAGTGGTTGCTACCACACCAATTGCTAAAAATTATGTGCATGCTTCAAGGTATTTTTTTCTTAAAACATCTGTGCATGTGTGATATCAGCAGTGACTTTGCTGCTAGTTCCAATCCACTTTGCATAAAAACTTGTAAAATATTTTCTCCACCCCAACAGAACCAAGAGTGAATTTTGCTGAAGCATTTAGTTGTCAGGAGTGAACAGAAAATACATTTGACAAGCCACAGAAAAGGCTCAAACCTCTATGGAGCTTTCTGGGAATTTGTCTTAAGCAGTGCCCAAAATGGAATTCAATAAAGCTGTTTAGTATGTCCAATCCCTCATTTAATCTACATATGTTTGCACAATTATTGCTCTAATTAAAAAAAAGATTCAATAAAATACCATTGGTGGTCACTACTGACAGCTGGAGGTCAGAGAGTAAAAAGCTTTTAGAAGTTCTATTAAGAAGCGAAAGAGATGAATGTATAAATACTGGGAAGAAATAACTTATCACTGAGCTGCCACAACATACTGACATCTTTGCAATGCAATTTCAGTTCAGGTCACTTCCAATTCTACATGCTTTTTTACTGTTTACTTTTCTAAAATATAATCATTTATCAGATGTGATTTCAAGTGTAACTTTTCAGACACAGTGAAGAAAATACTATATGGAACTACTTTACCTGCAGCACAGGATTCTACACGCTGTGACAGAATCATAGTTGCAGCTATTGTGTATATCTGCCATGCAGGAGCATTATCAGCTCTCACGCTTTTGGCATAACCCAGGAGATGGGAGGAATGTGAGCTTTCAATTAAAACCAGCACTTTCTAATGTGAACTCAGCTGAGAAGGATTAAAGATTTACAAACCAGAGGTTGTGGAAAGAAACATTGCCCTTGTCATTCCAAATAACTAACTGATATAAAATCTAAAGGTATTAATTTATTTTTTTTGTTCTTTTTTGATGATGAACTCATTATTTTTTGAACTGTTAAACTGTATCACAAGCTATACCACACCAGGTTCAGTCCTGTACTCTGTGCTAGCAGAGAAACCTCATTAAAGGAAGTCACTTCAAGAGTTGTTCTTTGGGAGGGAAGACATCTTTTGGATAGCTCAAAAAAGATCAAACAGCAGGCAGTGCAGTTGTCCAGATTAACCAACAAAACCTTTTCCTTAGCTGCAAGAAAGATGCTGTAAAGGCACTATGTCTTCAATCATTCCTCGTTTGCTCTCATTTACTGTTGTAATACTGATCACAATCCAAACCAAAGACAAATTTTAATGAGGCTGAAGCTGGATCCCCATTAATTAACTCCAACAAGAGAAAATTGAATCTGCAGAGAATAAATTGCACTTTCTTAAGTGAAAGCTTTATTCAAAACGGTTTGTCCTTTGAGATTGACAGACAATTGTGCTCTCAGAGAAATATAGTAGTCCTTCACACTAATGGACTCAAACTTATTTTGATTTTCGTGAACACTGCAACACAAGGCTCTGTGGTACAGAGAGGAAGAAAGTTTAAGATACTGGCCTTGGGTCAAAGACTCATGTTCAGAGGTGAAGGAAAAAATTCTGATTGTCAGATTTCTGGTGTCATGGATAGTTATCACGATTTCTCAGCCAAGGTTTAGACATCGGAATAGCTTTACCGTTCGCAGGATATTCAGTTAATACACAGCTCTCTGATAGCAACACTTTTATAACTGGCAATGAATATTAATGTGAGGTAACGTAAAGGGGCATTGTTCTGAGAGTGAGTATATTGTGAGAATATTCTCACTGTTGTTTATTCATCTATAACATAGGTGAAGTGTGCTACAGAGCCCGTCCAGCTACTAAAATCAAGACAGATACTCATCTGAACAGTCCTATGCAACGGAAGGGCACGATAACTCTATAAACAAACTCACAAAATGTTTAAGAAAACAAAGTTAAAAGCACAGTGTAGAAGATTTCCTATTCAGAGGTTTACTTTAGCACTCTTCACCCTCCTTATTCCATTAGAAGGGAACTGTATTGAAAATACCCCTCAGCATCTTGACAAATAAGTTTTTCCTCAGACTAATCATTAAAATATATTAAATAATATTGACTAAAAAAGAAAAACTAAACAAACGTTCAGAAATTTTGTCACCCAGTGTATCTCCTCCAGTAGAGGTGAAAAAATATTGTTGTCGTTGATCTACTTTAAGCAGACATTTTTTCAGTATCCTTACAATGTTTATCCTTACAATGTTTATACAAGCATTGAAATGTTCATAAGCAATCGCTCAGCTCATATTCATCAACCAAGTTTTCTAATTTTCCCTTTTATTTTTAGTCAACACTCTCTAAAATTATTCCTTAATATTAAAAATGAAGAATAACCACAATTATGCCGTGGATGTGATTGGCTTCTATTCAAAGCTATTTAGCAATAATTAGGGCACCAAGACAGCTGTTAACATTGGAAAAGGATAGTTGCATCCATTATTAATTCAGTAAAACTTGATTGATAGAAATTAGCTCTTGGTCTCAAATGTGTTAGAGTAAAAGTATCTCACACTAACATGGAAGCTAATACTACAGTAACTATAACTAACTATAAGTGGGACTCGAGTATGATTTTTCTCCTCTGATTCTTAATACTTCAGGTGTTTCCACAGTTAGACCAAAGTAGATAAGAAGTAATGCTTCCAATTGATAACAAAACCACAGAAAACTGTGATAATTGGAAAAACAAGCTTTTTGTTTACAAGAGTGCTATTGCACTCACAGATAATGATTTCTGTTGAATCTATAATGAATATTACTTGAAAATTACAAGCTTAAGGAACTAAGAAGTACTTAAGGCTTTCATGCTTATCAGCACAACAGTATGTCAGATAAGCACCCTCAATTTTCTGGCTTCCACTTGTCTCACTTTCCAACCTGGTCTTCCTGGAAAATTACCAACCAAGAGTCTAGTTATCCAACTTCTACAGCTGGCTGCCTGGAGTTTCAGAGTCGCCAATATGGGTCAAAAACGAATAATCTGAAAGTAACAAACTCAAGGAGAAATTTATGTAGTGTGTACTGTATACCTTATTTAAACTCAAACTCATATTTTTTATAGCAGTATAAAGCAAAAAAGTTCAAGAAATCTTTCTATTTTCCCCAGCTCATCTCCCTGAACAGACCTATTGCTGATGCCACAAGCCTCAGAACTAGAGCATATGTGCTCCTGACACCTGCACTTCCCGTGTTCATACAAAGAATTACATAGCATGGATATTTATGCAAACGAAAAAAAATAGCCTTGAACACGCTGAAAGTTGTCTTATGGCTACAATTTCAGCAATTATTCAGAAGAAGGGTTTTGTCAAAGTATAGGAACTATCAAGGAAAACAGTCGGTCAAAACAACACTAAAAAGACAAAGGTTGATAGCGGTGAAGGTTATCATTGTATTGATTATTGTATTTTGAGCAGGTATTTAACATCCAAAGAGCTTTGCAACCTTGGAAACCTGATGAAATACAGGATATAAACATTGAGTGGTGCTTGCATCAAAGCATCTGGTAATGGAAAGAGATTTTACATAGTTACTGATGAAATGTCTCGCTTTTATACCATCAGTGTTGAACTGTTGGCAGACAGGTAGTAATAGGGGAGTTTATTCCAGAAAGGCTGGAGTCTTTCCTATCTCTTTTTATTCTAAGCAAGAGATTGCTAACCCATCTTTAAACAGCTTCATCCTTTTCATTACTCCTTTTGAGGAGAATCAAATACATGACTTTCCACTGACATTGAAAAGTAGGCAAGGAGAAGGACAGAAAAAAATCTATTTTACCTTCATCAAAAAGGAGCACTTCAGTTACAACACTATTTAAAAACTTTGTAAAGTCCCTTTATAGTTTCAGGGAAGCCCCAGATCGAAATAATGTCACAAAGGCAGCAAAGATCTAACACAGAAGTAGTTTAATATCTGCTATGTCCTCTGTTGGGCGAATGTATGCTGCCCTGGCAAGAGAATGGAATTTTATGATCTAGTAATGGGCCTTTTCCATCTCTAATTACTACCTCACAGGGGCTCTGTGAAGATTATTTAGTTAATGTTTGCACAGCTCTCTGATCATGTAAAGTACTGTTAAAGTGCTAGGCATTACTATTATCATCCAATTATATAATCAATCCAAATTTGAGTAACACAAAAGTAAGTTCTAGTTCCAATTATGCTAATGAAACTGCAAAGGGACTGTACATCCAGAAGTTCCTACAATATCCACTGCTGTTGCAGTACCTTTGAGAATCCTCATTATAGTGACTTTCCTCAGCATCCATTAAACACATATTTACATCTGTGAACTTCAGATATGAGCCTGTAAGGGGAAAATGCAGACCTGTATAGCCCTGAAAGACAAATGGTGAAGACTGAGATGCTAGATATATATTTATATTGAGGTCTTCAATACCAAGGCATATATTCAAAATGAACACAAAGTCTGGGTAAATTAATCTCCTCTAAAGACTGGTAAAGCCCTCACTCAAACGCAGGGGAGCCTTGGGACAGAGTTCAGATGGTGGGAATGGCTTGCTTCTACTTTGGAATTTAAACGGTTTTTAGGTGACAGGCAAGAGATTATGAAGCTTTTTCACCTTGCTTTCACTGTTAGCTGTGGAAGTTCAGCAGGAGAAAATATGGAGGGATCAGTGAAATCTCTTCTTAGTGGCACTGGACTCCAGCATCACCTTGAATGGCAAAAACTTGCAAGCAGACAAGTAGAGAGGAGTACAGTTTCAAACCATTTCTGGGCTCCAGCTTTACTCTAGGATGACCTGTGTACTGATAGCTCTTGTGCAGCTGATAGATCTTGTGCCAATTAGTAGAAAGGACTAAGATGATCTTGCAGATACTACTTGTGAAGCTAGACCCCACAGTTTGATTGTAACAGCAGCAGTACTTGTGATCAGAGCTTGGGATCACATGAGCAGTCAGGAATCGGACTAAAAAAGTCCAGAGCCTCTACTCAAAACAGTTGATCTCACTACAACTAAGGACTGGTGTATAAAAACCCAAACGAACATCCCTCACCCCACTCCCCCTTAGCGGCAAGGAGCTTAGCCCTCTCTAACATCATTCACACAGCATGAAAACGTGAGTTCTTTCAACCTGCCCCTTTACTATCTTAGCTGGTGTTCATACACTCATGACAATCAATTACCTGATTAAAGATCAGTATAGGACACCTCTCCACATTAGCCTGGAAAAGACTGTTGGGGCTTTATTTCCACTCCCCTTTCTTCATAGTATAACTGGTGGCTCACTTCCTAGGATTATTATCACTACCCAATAGATTTCCAAGAGATAGTTTATCCTCCCCCTCTACTATGCCCTGGTGAGACCACATCTGGAGTACTGTGTCCAGTTCCGGGCTCCACAGTTCAAGAAAAAGAAGGAACTACTGGAGACAGTCTAGTGGAGGGCTATGAAGATCATCAGGGGACTGGAGCATCTGTCTTATGAAGAAAGGCTGAGAGACCTGGCTCTGTTTAGCCTGGAGAAGACTGAGAAAGGACCTCATCAATGTTTATAAATATCTAAACGATAGGTGTCAAGAGGATGGAGTCAGGCTCTTCTCAGTGGTGCCCAGTGAAAGGAGAAGGGGCAACAGGCACAAACTGGAACATGGGAAATTCTGTCTGAACATAAGTAAAAACTTCTTTACTTTGAGGGTGACAGAGCACTCAACCAGGCTACCCAAAGGGGTTGTGGACTCTTCTCCTCTGGAGATATTCAAAACCCGCCTGGATGCATTCCTGTCCAAGCTGCTCTAGGTGAGCCTGCCTTAGCAGGGGTTGGACTAGATGATCTCCAAAGGTCCCTCCCAACCCCTGCCATTCTGTGAGTCTGTGATTTTGTGATTCTGTGATTCTGTGATTCTGTGATTCCGTGATTCCTGACTCAGCAGGCATCTGGCACATTGTTTACTGGTCTCCCAGTATCTCACAGTATTTCTTCTGGTGTTTTCCTTTGGTTTGTATATCCTTTACTAAGGAGTTTACATGTATTAGAGGGTCCCAGGAAGATAAATGTAGTACATACCCCAGGAACTCTTCAGAGGTAAGAGCCTGCTACATAATTATGGACAGTGTAACAATTCAGATGGGGTTTTCAGTCTGGTGTTTGCAGGATCACTGTTAACAAACAAGCAAAGGAGCCACTGAGCTGTCTGTGTTTTCCCTCTAGCTGGTATTTTCTGCATTCCTTCAACAACCTCTTTCCACGTATGGACACTGCTTTTCACAACTCCTCCAATAACAGATTTAAAATGAAAAGAAGATGGGGGAAATGACTATTGTTTTGCTTGCTCAACTTGTGCATCGCACAGTCTTCTCCTTCACACACAAAGAATGTCCTGGTCTATGGACCAGCCTCAAAGTCGATAACAAACCCAAATGCAACAGTTCCACCTGCACTCTCCCTTACAGACCCCAGAGAACGAAGATGTGACTGGGATTATGATTAGCTGTAACAGCCTCAAAGCAAATCAACAGTCAGTAATTCTGACATATATCTCTCAGTTATCCATCCAAAAATGTATGTATCGTTTTAAGGCTCTTAATATATCCGTACCATAAAACCAAATGTCTTTTCTTCTATCCTAAACAATAGTTTTATCTGACTCTTTCAGAGACTTGACAGCCTTAGAGTACTTCGTTCTGCATTTTCTATATTTTTAGTACATTAAAACCTCAAACTATTAAACTTATACAAGTCAAAACTGCTTCCCATATACATAATCCTAGCAATCATGTGAAGGTAGTGGAAGTACAAAGGCGAAAACAAAGGGATAATTTTTTCATCATAAAAACATGATTCTCCAAAATGTAACTGTTCAAAAGTATAAAATACTACAACTTATTACCTAACTACTCCAAAAAGCAATACCATATAATTCTGTTTAATAGAGAAAACTGAATCTGAACACAGTGTTTGGGCGTCTGGGTAGAGAAGTGAAGATGCATATATCCTGAAAATATAATAGTGTATAATGAGAGCATTATCTTTGCAAAGTGGGTATCATTCATGATGCTGTGTAAACAAAGGCACAGTTTGCCAGTGGAATGAAATAGAGAGAAGCCTCTTGGAACTGATCCAAGTATTAAGTTTTGATAGATATGAGCGTGGTTTTATTTTCTTTCTGGATGCTTATAAGAAAGTCTGCTAGTGACTTTGTTTACATACAAATGGCAGTGACTGACCAAAAAAAAAAAAAAAAAAAAAAAAAAAAAAAAAATCCCACCCAAACCCAGATGTTCTGTTTCTAGGATATGAAAATTCTTACATCCTTAAACCTGCGGCAGTGCCTTCCACCACCAGACTAAGTATAAGAAATAATATGCCTACTAGTTCATTGAACTGCATGCGCTTGTTGAGAAACTGAAAATGCAGAGCACTACTACGGAAAAGAAATCTTCCAGAATTACTCAAAATTTTCCATAAATTCAAGCAAGTGCACTGAAACATGGATTGTCAGAAGTTTTTTGGTACAGTATGAAGGTTTTTGAGCACATTGTGAAATACTGTGCAATCTCAGCAAAAAGTCCTCTGCAAATGTATTGGCCCTTATTATATATATGTTTTTAATATTTATTTTACAACAAAGCTAGCTTAATTTTTATTACCAAAACACCTTTTCCAAAATTCCTTTGCTCTTGAATTGACAACTTTAACCTTTTAATTTAATGCATGGAGAGCATGGGTTTAAAATGGCTGGTTGATATCACTGTAACTATATCTCCAAAAAGAGCAGGTTAGCGCTCTGTGCAATTGAAGAAACTAGCAGACACTTGGGAATCAATAAGAAAGGAAAAGAACAAATCCTAAAATATTCACTGTTGTAAAGTATAAATATATTGTGTACCCACATATGAAATAAAACATGAACTGGTAAAAAGAACTGGCAGTTCTACAGCCCCTAAATTCACTCTTCCTCAAAAGGCATAATAAAACTAGAAAAGGATAGTGAAATTTAGGAGAAGCTTCCATAAAATGAAGATAAAAATACACTTTAATTCTCAAGCTTAGCAAAGAGATGAGAGTGGGTATGAAGAAAATAAGCAATAAAAGGTGGAAAGGTAACAATTATTCACTATTGTTAATAACACCCAGGGAATTCATCTACTGGCAAGTTTAAAATGTCAAAAATTACAGTGGTGCAAGTGTGATTAGATTGTTATTATTACTATTATTATTGTCCATTTATGTAAAATTATCCTAAAAATAGGGTTTCAAAGTCCTGATGTGATTATCTGTCAGCACTGTGAAACATTGTTTTCAGGAGAATTGAATATTCACCTGCTTTTTTAATCAAACTTATTTTTCTCATATTTTAGTGAATATGGAAATGCAAATGTTTTTGTATTTATTAGTAAAGTAATAAAATTGTTTATTTATTTCAATGCACAAGCTTCACAATAAATGAAATAAATTTGGTTTTAGATGTTATTTGAAACAACAAATGAGCATTCTTAAAAAAGAGATCAACATACAACGTTTTAACATTTTCAAGCAAAATTCCAATTAGGAAAGTCAATTAGTCAAGCATTTTCCTGTCCATAATTTCAATTGAGATGAACTAACATTTTCCAGTAATACATAGTTATCAGAAAATGTCTGGTAATATGGTTGCCACTAGTGTCACTGCCTGCTAGAATAATTTGTAAGAATAGAATAAAAAAAGAGAATAAAAATAGAATAAAAATATAATAATAGAATAGAATAGAAAATAGAATAAAAAAAATAGAATAAAAACAAGAAAGTTTGCTAAAGACATACTGTTTTCTTTAAAGAAAAAAAATATTTTCCCCCTTAAATTTTATATTTGGATAGCTTTAATATTCTGTAAACTTTAAAAAGTTAATCTTTGAGATAATTAAAATTAGGAAGTGCAACTAGTCTTCAAGTTTGATTTAGTTGAAACATAATTATATGCATTAATTTAATTTAAATATGTAATAATATGATTAGGCAATCAAGAATAATTACTTTTGTGATGGCACTAGGTTGTCCTAAGAGTGCCTTATTAGGCACTAGAAAATTCAAAGTCCATTTTTATATTTTCTGCTCTTTCAGCTGATGTCTTACTTTCCAGTTAACTCAGTCCCTTCCTGTGTCACTGGAGAAACTGTAACAGAGTTCCTAGGGCAGAAATACCCAGAACACCCCTCCTCCACCACAGACATCTTAGATACTCCAGGTATCTCCTTGACCTCTGACAGGACAAACCAGAGAGTTCTCAAAAATAGCTGTTATAAAGGATTATTGCACTCACAATGTGTCTGGCCACTGAAGATGAATTTGTAGAGGTGAAACCTTCCTGCTGAGCCAGCTCAATGGTGGTTAACCAAATGAGAGACACCACAGAGAAGACCAGGCAAGTTGGGGCTATATTATTTTGTCTGTATGTTTGACTGGAGGGGAATCTTATGTTCCCTCACACATAACAAATCCAATCTCCAGCTGAGTTGGGTACAATTTCAATTCACATTGCTCTTGCAGACCCAAAGCCTCAAGCTAAACCTTCAGAAAGTCGAGAATTTTACTAAACAGGCATCTAAATCTCCTTTTGTGCTGTCATGAAACTTACGTATAAGAGAATCTCTCCATGCACAGGTTGTGTGTGTGTGGACAAAAACGCACTTCAGGCCAAAGTTTCTGATCAATTTGCCCTTTCTTTGTCTAACTTCTCAATTTTCTTTTCCTATCTCCTGACATATCCTGACATCAGAACTAGATTTCATGGCAGGAAGCGTGACCCAATAGTATTGGCAGGCAGAGTGCTCTGAGGCGATGTAAATCACCAGAAATACAGCTCTGTGCCAGGGCAGATGTTAGGAATAAACTGGAGATGCAACAGAAAAGAGAAAAGAACATTGTTCAGACTGGAAAAATTTATCCTCTCCAATATGTTAGGTCCAGTGCCACTTTTTCTGCTATCTGTCATTTATTGTCCCCAGCTCTACCAAAATCTGATGAAAATACCAATTTAAGGAGTTGCATTGTCTTGGTTGTTTATTTTCTTTCTGGTTTTAACAAGATTTTGCCTTCTGGTTCGGAAACGTCTTTGGCGTTTTTTAAAAATCCCCTAGAAAACAGGTTTTTCATGAACTATTCAGCTAAAAAATGGGGTTGATTCAAGATTTCACATTTTGTTTTCTTTCAAATGAATTTAAATGCAATGTTGCTTCTCTTATTAAGTAGAAAGACTTCTTCACACTCAAATATCGGTTAATTCATACAATTTTGTTAAGATTTCCTGTTATCATCTTCTTTTAATGTTCAGAAACCTGTCTTATTACAAAAAAAACCCCACAAACCAACAAAAAACCCCACACCACAAAAAAACAATCCACAACACAACCCAAACCAACACACACAGCCCACCACCCACAGAGAGACAAAAACCAACAACCTTGAGCATGCCCTGAAGTCTGACACCTACACATTTCTTAAATACCTCCCAGGATGATGACTGCACCACCTCCTTGGGCAGGCTGTTCCAGTGCCTGACCACCCTCTCAGTAAAATAATTCTTCCTAATATCTAATCTAAACCTCCCCTGACGTGACTTCAGACCATTTCCTCTGGTCCTGTCATTATTCCCTTGGGAGAAGAGGCCAACACCCACCTCTCTACAACCTCCTTTCAGGTAGTTGTAGACAGCAATGATGTCCCCCCTCAGCCTTCTCTTCTCCAAACTAAACATGCCCAGTTCCCTCA